>VDFB02067370.1:0-36209 GCA_007258455.2 Sequoia sempervirens
TGGAGGTGCTAGTAAATGGGAGCCGAAAACATAAACTGATAGGTGAAGCAACAACGATGGACTGACCGAAAGTCAAAGAATGGTTAGTGGGGTTGTTGAACAAGGAAACCGGTGATGGGACCATAGAGGTTGATGGCAAACGTACTCTCTGCAAGAATTGAATGCACTGACCAACATATATTTAGTAGACCTTTTGAGACTTCAAATGGGTTAAAAACCAAATGAAAAATTGTAATTTTTTTTAATATTGCAAAGAGTGCAATTAAAAAATCAAAAAACCATTTTTACAAAAATGCTGACCATAAAAATAAGCCTAATTATAATTTGAAGAAATATGCTATCGATTTGATAATATGAGCCTGATAAATTTAAAAATCAAACCACCTAAATTTATGCTGATGGATGCTGACAAAAAATAAAATGCAGTCGCTCCAAAAATGTTTTTTTGCAACTATAGAAAAATCAAAAAATATATTTTTGCCAAACTATATAGAGATATTGCCTGATTTCTTTTTTGAAAAAGAAGTTCCTGCGACTAAAAAAATTATTTCCTTAGAGGACAACTAACCAAGGTGGATTTTTTCATTGCAAATTTGTATAGATTGTACCAGTTGATTTTACAAGCCTAAATACCTCTGATGGCTCCTGGGTTGATGAATCTAATTTTGATGATTGGACAGGTGATCCTAGGGTTTCAAGGCCCTTCTAAAGACAATGGTGTGCTTATATTTGACTCTATCTACTTTAGAAATAAGCTTAGTCCCTGGGTGGAAACAACTATCCTTCAATGGAAACCTTCAAGCCTATAAGAATCTCTCCAGCCCATCTTTCTTGATCATGTGATGAACTCTCAATGGAATGGCTTTGATACCATGTTATAATTCAACATGCTCTAATATCATGTTGAAATGATGGATGTTGAATCACCCAATGAAGCTTCACACACTTCAAAGTATCTTGCCAAGAGAAATTACACCACACAAAAAGTGTTGCAACTAAGGGCTAGAAAGATAGATTGCTATCGATCTACACATTAGATCATAGATTGATATTTGATATATATAATACAAATGAAGAAGTTGCATGATTATATAGGAAAAAAAGAAAATATAAGATGCATGAAATGTTGCCATGTGTCATGATCTAACAACATGTGACAACATGTGAACCCTATCTAAGAAATTATTAATTGTTGACATAAGTTCTAGAAGGAAAACTCATCTTCTAGAAGGAATCTTATCCCTACAAACATAGAAGGGGACATGAACCCATTATTAAATGATTTATTAAAAATGCAACCTAGGACTAAATGATGTATGGCCTAAGTTAACTTATGCTAGTGTAATAAATAATTAATTACACTAACAACTAATCTCTTCTCCCATTCGTGACACCTACTCTATAGCCCTATCCCTCTCATCTCGCATGGTTTGTACCTATGCCTACAATCTCTGCACCTTTTCCCTTGTCTCACCACCCTCACCCTGTACTGCCTATGCCTATTCCTATATTGTGTATTTGTCTCTCTCCACAACCTATACCTATGCCACTATCACATCCCTCTCACCCTCCATGGTCTACACCTATGTTTGTGTTGTGTCTCACTTTGTCTACATGGTCTATACCTAGGCTCTCATAGCCTCCTCCCTCTTCTGCATCAACCTTATGTCTCCTAATATCTAATTTTCTACCTTTCCTCTATTGTAGAGCTCATCTCACTCATGTTTTAGCTCAGTTCTATCTCTTAGTAGCCCCTCCACCTATCTCTTCAAATCATCCATGTCCTCCGCCTCCACCAGGGTCTCCACTGATACATGCTTTGTCACTCCTATGGGATCTCGTTGTCCTCTCACCAATAGTATAATCACCTCTGCATGTAACTTGTCTCACTCCCATCTCACCACCACCCCCTCCTCATTCTCTCTAGACATCTCTCCCTCAAGTTGAGTTACCTCTACTTATAGAGATCTCACCTTGGATTGTAGACCATTGCTCTCTAATTGTATCTCCTCCATGCACCATGATACCTCATCTGTTAGGATCCCATAATCCTTCTGCCCCTCTGCTCATACCTTGGCCACCTCTACTCATAGCATGATCACCTCGACCTCCATTCTACACCTCCTAGCCTTTGCATCCCTCAGTCTTTGCTTGATGATTTATAATCTATCCACGTCCCCTCTCGACAATATAGTTGGATCCTCTGGTATGGGTGGTACCATGACCAATGGGGCAATATCATGAATGTATACATCGATTACCTCCACCTTTGCCTCATCTCTCTCATCCATTGCCTCTTTCTCTACCTCATCTCTCTCATCCATTGCCTCTTCCTCTACCTCATCTCTCTCATCCATTGCCTCCACCTCTGCCTCATATCTCTCCTCCTCTACCTTGACCTCCTCCTAAGCTTTAATCTACTTCCTCCCCCTCCTGCTCACCCTCCTTTACTAACCTCCTACCTCATCCTCCCCTTGTCCTCTCCCCTACTAACATCTTGCCTTAGCCTCCCTTTGTCCTATCCCTAAGTGACCTCTTGCCTCATCTACCTTAGGAACTCTCCTCTGCTATCCCCTCCCCCATCTCCTCTATCCTACCAGTCTCAACTCATCCTCTGGCCCAAAAAAAAGTACCTCGATAATCAGCTCCACTAGTGTAATATGTGTAGGTCAGTGATGGGCATACCACACTGAGAATCTAATTGTCACTCCCACGTTAGCTCTCCCTCCATTGCTACTAGGGTAGGGTACCTCCCATAACTCCACCCACTACTACCTCACAAAGTCAGCTATAAATGGGTCCCCCCATGGTCACTCTCATGTGATCTACCTAAATCTCTCTAGTCCATGAGGAATGTCCTGATGGAGCTCAAACTGTCTTGTCACCTAGTTTGGGTTGTGTGCCTCTACTATATAGGGCTCTCTCCTAACTATATAAAATCTGACATAGAAATACCCTTTGTGTCTCTCCTCATCTCTCCTACATCTAGAGAACTACCATGTCAAGTATGGCCTCCACACTATTTGATCCTTCTGAAGATTTCCCAACATCCTTCTCCATCCATCCAAGTCACCAAAGCCATGATAATGCAACACCTAGCTATACTTTGTCCCATACTAGTATGCCACTGGTAGTGTCACATCCTACAACCCTATTGTCACCACTCTTGGCTTGACCACACTAATGTGCTCCTAGGTTGATATTTGTAGCAGCATCACTTGTGTAATTATGAGCACCCCTCGATAGCACACAATGTGCATATCTCAATTTAATTGCACCAACACACATGGACCCCATGAAAACTCCCCCTCTCTATGCTCCACAATATGTCACACCACCTCCATGTAGTTGAGGCTACAAAACACCCACTCATGTCTACTATCAACAGTCTACTAATCAATCCACATAGGTATAAGGGTAGTGGAGGCACCCCCAACCCCAAGTATCTATACACATCCAACCCCTTCCTCTACATTGGTAATTCCTCTCATCCAAAAAGGACCTATAAGGTCTGATTTAGTGCCTTATCTTATGATCTCATCATGTTCACCAAGTGGCCTACTACAGGTAGTCATAGAATCCTCCACACATCCTCGAGAATGGCAGTCATCTCCCTTGTTGGGAGGTGGAATTTTGAGGTCTCGTAGCTCCATCACTCTATAAGGGGTATCAACATCACTTGATGTGCTCTAATAGTTAGGTGTCTGAACATATAGAGAAACCCCTTTTGCACTAACACCTCATGGTCCTCCCCATTCATAGCTACTATGGTCACCTCCAACACCTCTGAAAGCCTCTCTCCCATCCGCAAGCTCACGAACCACTGCATCCAGACCTCATAACATGTTAGTCATCTCATATTTTCCTCATCTCTCCCTTTCTCCCTATTTTACATTTCTTGACCTCAGGTTATCTTCTCACCAATTTTTCCCCTTTGGAAAACTTTCCCTAATTTTCCCAATTTGTCTTTTTTTCATTATCTTGATGCATTTTATGGGTGTGGCCCCCTTTTCTTCCCACCCCTTGGGTGAGCCCACCTGACCACAGGCAATCATTCCCAAGTGTGGGTGAGCCCCCCCGAGCCTGAGCGAGCCCACCCAAGCCTAGGCAGGTCTACCTAGATGAGTGTCACCCACAATCACCCCTATCAAAGGAAAAATCAGCCCTCTCTAGGGCATAGCCAACCATCCACCCTTAAACCCACTTTTTTGTGGATTTTTCTAATTCTAGGGCAAGTATTCCCTTGATCCCCTCCCGCACTTTTCAAGCACTTTTTTCTAATTTTTTGGGCAATTTTATCCACTAATTAGGAAAATCCACCCCTCTTTCCCACTACCTCTAACAAGCGGTTCTACCTACCCAATGGGTGAAATTGAAAATTTTCCAGCTACCCATTTTTCTCATCTACCAAAATCCTAAAACCCATGTTTTTAAAATGCATTAAAACTCAAAAATACAAAAGAAAATGCTTAAAATCACAAAGACAGTTTTGGACCTAACCTGCCATGGAACTGCACACTCATGGAAGAATCATCATACCTTGTCCCCCTAGTGGATGATATCGTCATTGTAGTCCTCCAACATCCTCATCTCCATCTTCTCCTCTTCTCTCTCTCTCTCTCTCTCTCACTCAACTGCCAGGTGTTCAAATGATGAATAGTAATTTATAAAATTATTGTATATAATTTTTCCCTCATTTTAAAATTTTTTCTAAGTTAAAGGTAATTTTTACCCTTTATTTTAACCTCTTTTTAATTCAAATAATCCTCAACTTCCTAGGGCCTCCATTTGCACACCGTGTGTTCATTTGACTCCATTCAAAAGCCAATCTTCATGGTTTTTTGAGCTCTATATCCAATGGTACCCTTTGTTTCTTCATATCGAGAAGTCACCTAGGGCCTCTTTTTCTTCTCTAGCCACCCTTTCAAGGGGGCATACCCTACAATTTTCCTCCATTCCTCTTTTATAGTCATTATCTTGTGAGATTGAGGCATCTCCTTTCATTTCCCACCATTTGGGAAGCTCGCACAATTTCTCCCATGCTGGGGCATCATTTTCTAGTCACTTCCTCTATAGAGTCATATGCATTTTCTTTTTTCTTCCAAACATTGTTATTCTAAATATATTTTGAAGAGGGGAAAAATTTAAACATCCAAATTTGGGAAATCCTGTATAGTCAAATCTGTCTCCTTTATTCATCTATTTCATTGATATTAATTAAATAATTTATTTAATTAATATTTCACCATTTCCTAGGGTTTCTAAAGTATTTCATTTAATAATTAAATACTTTACCTTCTTTCATCATTTCCTCTCCAAATTAAATAAATATATCAATTTATTTAATTTAGTCATTTACCCTTTTGCATTTAAATCAATTTTTATATTCCCTCTTTTCTCTCTACTTGTCACATCCTCCATAATCTTCTTCTAATCTAGATTGGTTTAATTAATCCATGATTAGGATATGCACACCCTTAATCAAGATTAATGCCACATCCTCCATATTTGGCCACTTGTCTCTAATCCTTCATTAATCTTCTTAATCACCTGTTTGCACAACCTTAATCTAATCTTCAAGTAATTTTTGGTATGTCCTCCAAGTCAACCTTTCATAAGTACTTTCTTTATTAGGCCATGACCTTTTCCCCATATCATTTAAAAATTTGCATTTATTCATTCACTGCTCCCCTCTTCCCCATGAAGCCTATTGAAAAATTCTAAATATTCTCATAAGACACATCACTCACATGGGACAATGACCTCCTTTATGAGGACCTTGTCTTATCCTCAAGGTACTACCAATCATGCAAATTTAAAATTCACATTTATTCCTCCAACCACTTCTCTCTTCCCATTGATGATTAGTGAGGAATTCTAAAATTTCCCACTTGTTACCATCCTTCCACATGGGGACAAGAACTTCATTTTTGAGAAAATCTTCCCATAATCCCAAGATACTTGCAAGTAGCTCCACCTCACATGTCCTTTCTCCACCTCACATGTCCTTTTTCCACCTCCATTTCCACATGGAAAGATCTGAGGGATTTTGAGTCCTCAACTCACCATAGCCCTCCATCTTATCCATGCTTGCTAAATCTTAGCCATTCAATTCTCTAGAGATTCATCCCCTAAAATAGAGGAGTTTTTTTTCATTATCTCATTCATTCATCACATTCAAGAATTCACAACTTCAACTCTCAAGCTCGAGCACTCAAAACTTGCATACAAGTATTCTCATCCTCCATTGTTGCATTTTGAAGCTCTTTTTCCTTTCATCTTACACATTCAGACAAACATCCACTTTCATCTTTGCATTCATCATCCAATTTAAATAATTTTGCATATCATTGTAGTTAATTTTTCCATCAAGGAGCACACAACCGATCTTCATCAAAGTTCCAACCAAAGGATCAACTTGAATAAAGGTATAATCTTTCCTTTATCTTTCTTTTTTTTAAGTTCAACTAGGCTTATCTTGAGGTGTTGTGTGTGTTTCTCCTTATTGTATTTCTATTGTTTTGCATATTTTAGAGTAGGAAATCATGATGCACATAGAGACAACTAATCAAGATCAAGAAATGTGCCAGGAGACAAGGAGGAAACAACAAAATAATATATTGTTTTTATCTAACATTTTTTGTTTCCATGTGGAGGTACAAGACAAGCCATGTTATCAATCTAGATAAAAAATTATACATCATGTGGTGTAAAATGAGCTCTCACAAGGGTTGAGACCCAACATGTTATTCCTGAAGCATCCAAATAGGGGCTAATATAGAAACAGATCCAATAATGCTCAAAGAAATACATCCATTGGATGAAGTACATCATAAAGTGCGAAGAAGACTCAAACAATTGACCATTCAAGATATTCAACTGTCAAGGTTCAATGAACTGAGAATCATGAGTGATTAACTATTCAAGTGCATGATCACATAATGTGATAGTGAATAGGCATACATTATGCCTTGCTTATAATAATCAACTATAGCTGAAGTAAATGAAAAGCTCCAAAGAATCACAATTAAGTGCTACATATTTCAAAACCTTCCATGCAAACATTGCATTCATATCATCATATTGTTGTTCGAGAGATAAAAATGCATTAAGAGTACAGAAGAGGGACTGGCTCCATCAGTAACAAGTAACAAATGGCTATAAGTGATCCACTAAAGGTAGAAAATGAATGTAGAGAGGGCATATTGAATCAAAATTCAAGGCATCAATTATTTAAAGGTGAAATGAAATGTCAAACAACATCATACATGGAGGTAATTTGCAAGTTTTGAATTTTTTTCAGTATTCTAGAGTCATCTATATGAATGGAAAAATTTGATTGCATAGTTCATTACTTATTTGAAATAAAAAATGAAGCACAAGAATGTAAGAGAAAAGTGAAATATGTCTTGAAACATGATAATGCCTTGAAGCCATGATAGTATCTACAAATGAAACCATGAGAATTTTTGAAGTAAGTCAAATCAAATCTGTATAAGAGTTTTTGAAGATGTTAAATGCAATCTAGGACAACATTTGTGAATAATGTGTGCAAGGTCTGTGAACCCCAACCTTGGTACCTGCAAAACAACAAGAATAAGCAAGTTAGACAAGAGATTGAAAGCCAAAACAAAGATTCCCCATGAAATCCATTTACAACATTCAAACTAGGAAGAAAATATTAAAGAACACAATGAAAATGATAAAAACAAAGATTGAATCCTAATTAAATGTGCAAACTCATGATCCCATGGGGGAATTGGTGCCAATTTGAAGTGAAAATTGGTCCTTTCCCAATTCCTAAGATGCAAACTTGATGTGTTGATGAAGATTTGATCCACTTTGTTGATGTTGAAGACTACTCAAAGCTAAAATCTGCAAAAACCTAACTATGATTCAAGAATGATTAATGAAATTTGATGGATATTTGAGCATGGTAACTTTGCATAATTTGTGGATGATCAAATGAGGATATGAGCTCTTTATTTATAGAATGTTAAGATGGATGAATGTCCAAATTTGAGCAATGTGGGACTAACATTCATCTAATGGTATGATGCCACTTGTCAGTCTATGAATGGATGGAGGATGTGCAAGATTTGGGGAATGTGCCAATAAATGAAAATAATTGAATTTCAAATTTGTTGAAATGACTTGCAAGAGGGAAGGGAAATTTGAATAAATGCCACTTGGCCCAAGGCAAAGGACATGTAAGAGGAAGTTATTTCCTTGTTGGATGTACATGTTGACTTGGAATTTTTGAATTCAAATTGAGAGAATATTCTAAAAGATGCCTTGTGAGGAAAATAGGGATTTAATAAATGAATTAAATCTATTTTCATGTGCAACTTGCAAAATCTAGAGGATGGGACATGATTTAGAATTAAATTAATCAAGGGTTAATTAATTTAATAGGAGAGGTTAGATGATTTGACCTATTTGACTCAAATTTATGGATTTATTTAAATCAAATAATAGAAGAATATGGTAAGAGATTAATTAAATAAGGATTTTGATTTATTTAATTAAAAGAGATGGTGTTAGATTAAATCAAATAAGGTTTTAATTTATTTAATTTAATGGATAGAATTTAGAGATTTAATCAAATAAATTGATTATTTAATTAAATAGGGATAATTAGATTAGATGAATTGATTTAATTAAGAGAGGAATATTGATGAATTTAATCAGATAAGGAGATTTGATTAAATGGTTAGACTAAGGGATGATTCAAGATGACATGATGTTAGTAGTCGGGATCAGACACCTAATGTCAATCAGTATATTTTACGTGTCTACATTTTTCCCCTCTTTGAAGCAATGCACTTATTGTGTTGGTTCAAAGAATAGACAACCTCGATCAAAGCCAAAATTTTTGATAATTAAAAACTTGCCCCATCGTTGCATGGCAAGAGAAAACATGCCATTATAATGCCCCCTCAAGAGATTGGACGAAAATTTCAATTTTTGGGTGATCTTGCAAAAAGAAAGAGGACAAAGTACCCAACAGGTCTGAAAAGGCTCTAGGAGGCTAAAAACATGTCTAAATGCAATAAAATGATATAAAATAGGCCTCAATTGGACAAAAATAGGTTCGGGGGTCGAAAACCCTAGCAGGACAGCCAAACAGGGTGAAAAAACCCTAATTTTCATGCTTAAATGGGGCTCGAGGGGCCAGTTTCAAGCCATTTTCAAACACCTCCAATAGTGACATCGAGATTTGAGCTCTAAAATCCTAATGATATGGTGCAATGACAACTTCCTCTGCATATTTTGGATCGAACTCAGATGTATCAGCTACCACCTGGCATCGAGGCACTGGTAAGTGGTCCTTACCCTGGCTTTGTCCTTCATTTATTGCTTTAATTAATGCCTTAAAGAGTCTTTCTATCTACAATGACGCTATATGGAAAGAATCAAAGGTCAAACTATGTCACTCAGTGCTAAATATTGCCACTGCGGTGTAGTTTGAAGTTTAGAGACTATGATGCTAAGCTCAGGGCCAGCGGGTGAATTTACAAAGTGTGCCACTAGGAGGGAAATTGCACCTCAGAGGTGCAATTTTTCTCTTTTCATCCTTAGCATCAGAGTTTGATTAAAATAAAACTACAATTCCATCATGGGTTGCACCGCTGGGGAAGTTTTTTGAATGCTTGACGAAGAATTTTTCAAAATTTTCAACATGTTGATCTTCCCTGATGCAGGACACGGCGAGGGAGCTCTACTCTTAGGAGCATAGGTCATGAGACCTAGCTGGCTACTTGTGGGACCGGAGCAATAGGGACCAGGATTGACTCTAGATTACGGGGTTGTGGCACATTGCGTATGCAGCACCCCTGCGCACTCACCTGTGGATGCTATCAGTGCTGGCTGAGAGATGGCATAGCGAGACATCTTCATTTCATCTTCCTGCTGGTGAGGCCACTGTCACTCTAGAGAACATTTGGCATATTTTACGATTGCCTATTCATGGTCATTGAATGATCTTCAATATGGATGAGGGGTGTGAGGCCTACTTTTGAGTCCTTGCTACTAATGAGATTGTCTTCTACGAGGGGTAGATAGAGCTTGAGTGACACAAGATCCTAGCACCTCCCTACTATTGGGTGATTACAACTATCATTTTGGGTCTTGTTGCCCCTAACAGGTGAGGGCGATATTTTAGTCCTAGCTAGGGGTATTGCTAGGAGCAGATGGTCTGAGACAGGCCGGTTCATTTTGCATGGGGACTTGTTCTTCTTGATTCACTTTACAGACACCTCCATGAGTACGTTTACATGGACAACAGAGTGCTAGGAGTAGGGGTGACCCTACTTCATGTCTAGGAATGGGAGCACATTGTTGTGCTACAGCTGTGGGTCCTTTCAGTTCCGATGGGGCCAGATGATCCCCTCGTAGCACGATACAGAGGCAGTGTTTCTTTCACCCATACCGGCAAGCACGAGATCTCCTATTGGAGGAGAGTCTTGGATGAGATGTAGGTTTTCACTTGGCGACCCTACCTTGGTCAACCCAGATGGGTTGACGATGTCGATTAGATATTCTACTACCGTCAGAATCAGTATATGCAGGGGTAGGAGCATACTATGCTCAAGAGGTACCTTCCTGGGCACATGCAGTGTCAGTTAGGAGAGTCACAAGATTGGCTAGATGATGATTATGTAGCTTTCTTTGCTTGCACCATGACACAAGTATCCTGGGGGCTATATATTCCTACTTCAGAGGTAGTTGACAATTTCCAGTAGTTGGTGGCCTAACCATGGGCTTATGATCAAGGGCTAGTAGATCCAGGCACTACCCAGGCCTACAGGGATTGGTTCTGGCCTCCTCTTCAGTTGATGATTCTAGGTGCAGTCCCTAATGTACGAAGACTCAGAGGTAGAGGGGGAGGATGAGGATAGAGAGCTAAGATTCATGAGGATCAGCCAATTGTGTCCCCAATCTAGCCAGGGCATAGAGACATACACATGCAGGACTAGCAGCAAGAGCCACCACAAGACAAGGATCAGCCTTGGGTGCAGCCATAGGTGTAGCCACAAGGACAAACAAATGCTCGAGGTACTTTGATTGCATAACTGCAGGCCCAGGTTCAGGCCTTGCCAACTGAGAGAGATTAGGTGAGGGATGAGAGAGAGTAGCTCAGAGTTAAGAGAGACTAGGCTATATAATAGAGACATGCTGCAGAGCTATAGGCAACTACAGAGCTAGGTCACAAAACATAGATAGAGAGCATGACATCCTCCTCCTCCCAAGGTACAATGTCAATTCAGTCCTATAGGGATGTCATCTGAGAGGAAGAGTACTATAGACGGTCCTATCATGAGGCCGTACCCAAAGCATACTACATCCCAGAGTACTCAGAGCGGGCCAGCCATAGACCAGTAGAAGGTCATGGTGATAGGGGCAAGGGCAACATTCATAAGGACTAAGCTTGATCGAGATGTTATGATACTTTTTGTGCTTTATGGGCTCATTTTTGATAGCCTGATGGGCATTTTGTACTAATTCACACATGTACAGTGATCTGATTTATTCTTTGTATTATGACAGTGATGTTATGATATATGATGATGATTTTGATGCTATGTAGTGTGTTCTCCTTATGCATGGATGGTTTATTTCTATATACTTTGCAATGATGTTTTTATGGATGTATTTATTTCTAATGATGTATGTGTTATGATTATGACTAACAGATCTATATTATGTTAACCTATGATATGAAAATGTGATGATCTATTTATGATAATGCAAATGTGATTGTCTGATATGTGAAATGATATAATCTATGGTGCACATGTGAAATGATATGTAAATTGTGCTTATGAAATGTTTATGAATGGGTGTGTATATGTTTTTTTGTAATGAATTTTGTACATTTATGCCTATGTGGGATGATTTATGTAATGTATGATGTTATTTATGAGATGATATGGATGATGAAATACGAATGTGATGGTCGTGATATGATGCAAATGAAATGGTGTTTATGCATAGTGAGATAGTTTTATGAGATGCTTAGAATAACAAATGTTATTATCCTAAACATAATAAATGATGATGTATGTGATGCAATGATATGTTAATGCATAATGTAATGTGAATGTAAAGTGGTGAGATGATGTCATGATGTTATGCAAGTATATATGTCAATGAGTTAAATGCCTATATATTTATTGTTTATGTTTATGCGAAAATGACTATGAAATGCTTCTATTTATGCAATGATTTATGTGATAGGTGGTAATGTGAAATGGTTATGAAATGAAAATGAATGTTATGTGATGATTGATATAATGGCATGCGATGCAATGTAATGGGTGAAATGCATTGTCATGGATGTACCTATCTATTAAGAATGTTTATGATAGCCTGATTATATGATGATTAAAATGCAATGTGTATGTTTCCTATATGATATGTTTATGCAATATGCTAATGATTTGTGGATGCAGGATGGATGATGATGGTGGTGATGATCAACTGTCATAGTACCTTGTTAGTGCGATTAGCAAGGAAAGAAGAAGTCATTTCAACAAGAAACAAGATGATGAAAATGCAAATGATGATAATGATGATGATGATGATGATGATGATGATGATTACTTGCCGAGGAATTGGGATTTTCAAAGGGCCAAATTTTCTTATGTTTGATAACACATGTGGTATGATGCATCAAGGTATAGAAAACCAGGATGGCATTGTACCCAGTGAGATGAACTTTGACTTGACAAATAGATAGGAGTATTCTTGCTCACACCTGACGTACAAAAACCTTGTTAGGATGTACTTTAGAAGTTTCAAATATCTTGAACCAAAACACAGAAAAGTAAACCTATCCATGCAATAGTCAACAAGTTGCCCTAGACCTCTTCCATACATACCAAACAAAAGCAAGTATTCACCAAGGTTATATTACAAGAACGTCCAACAAGCATAATAGAAAAAAAGATAATGATCGTTGCCCCATTCCTATTTCTCTAAATCCTCTATTTTTGGATATCATCAAGATGTCCTTGGAATGAGCACAAATAAGACAAGTCAAAAGATAAAGACCAAGTAAACAAACAAAATGATGCTCTTCAATACCGCTAATGGAAAGAGGATGTATTTTCTAAGGATAAGAACTAAAACTTATTGCCAAAAGATAATGCCAATTGTAGGAAGGATTCATCCTACAACATGTTAGTGGATGGTGGCATGTCATTTCGTTTATCCAAAGTGTTCTAAGGGATGATTGACATAGGACTGATTGGATGATGAGTTACAAATATGAAGAGATGGCCAACTTGCTTACGCATTGACTTCGACTTAAGACTTGACGTTTTGAGTTTTACTTTTAAGATGCTATACTTGTTTCCAACTGCCTCACCAAAGGTTGAGGATGATGATCCGTTTATCATGGATGGTGTTATTGCAGATGCAAGGAAGATGAGATGGATGGATTTTTTCAAATATTTGGATGTTTTTGACATTTTGTAATGTTTTGAGGCTATTTTTTTGGTATTTTAGAGATTTTGTAAATGTTTTGATTTTTTGATTTTCCAATATTTTGGGATTTTTTAGATTTTGACTAGGAGACTAACCTAACAACCTATCCTAGGGGTCTTGAGGGCTGATCAACAAATGAGCCTTGCCTATGTTATATATGTAGAGACCACGTAGTTCGACTGATGACTTGACTAATTTACAGATGACAATATACATGATGAAATGTTAGTGTATTATGACTAACTCCTAAAGGATTGACCTAAGTGTCTCAAGGGATGATCAAAGATCAACCTTGCCTACGTTCAAGCTTAGAGACAATGTAGTTCAACAAGATGAGTCTATTTTTTGATATTTTGAATGAATTTTTGACTTGTTTTTTTGGATTTTGATAATTTTTTATGTTTTTAGATTTTCTAATGTTTTGATGTTTTTGGGATTTTTGATGTTTTGATGTTTTTTAATTTTTTGATGTTTTGATGTTTTTGGATTTTCTGATTTGAGGAATTTAAGATCATACACGAATCTGATCCAATAAAAACATGCCCCTATCATGATTTAATAGACTACTCTGATAAAGGCAGGACAAACTGACCTTGGGGATGGGCCAAGTAGTATGAGGGATCATGATATGAACATAGGATCAAGCTATGGTGCAGATGCAAGTGGATGAGTGATGGATGGAGATCTGGACATGATGGATGATGGAAGCAAAGTGGATGGATGATGCAGAACAAGCTGTAAGATCCTGGTGGATGGAAAGTGCTTATTTACCCAAGGCGCCTATTTTCTAGGTTTTCACCAAGGTACTTGCCTAAAGTGCTACCAAAGTGGTTTTCACTAGAGGAAGATTTTTTTCTTTACTATTTCCAATCTTTTTTCAGATTTTTTTGGATTTTTTTCTTTTTTGCTTTTTTTGTTGTTACCAACAAGCCTATTTGCCAGGTTTTCACCGAAGTGACCATTTTTTCCAGACATTTTCTAAATTTTTGGATTTTTTGGTTCTATACCTTGAAAGATTTAGGCATAAAACTTTTTTAGATGAGAGCTATTCATGCGCTCTTATAGAGGTTCCCCTTTGGGTGTTGATAGCTGATATGCCCCTAATTTTTAACTTGCTATTATGACAAATGGTCCCAACCAATTGGGTTCAAACTTGCCTTTGCCACTTGGGTTTAGGAAATTCTTTTGATTCTCTTTTAATACCAATTCTCCAACTTCAAACGTCCTACTTCTTATTTTCTTATTGTAGCTCCTTTTGAGTCTATTCTGATAGACTTGCAAATGATTTAAGGCATCTATACGTCTCTCATCCAATAGCTCTAGCTCAATTAGTCTTGATACCCGGTACTCTTCATCGATGATGAGGTTTTCTAGTGATATCCTGAGGGATGGGAGCTCGATCTCAATGGGGAGTATCACTTCTTATATATAGACCAAGGAGAAGGGGGTAGCATTAGTGGGTGTGTGGATGCTGGTTCGATAGGCCCAAAGAGCGGGATTAAGCTGTAGGTGCCAGTTGCGACCTATGTCATTAACTATTTTCTTGAGGATTTTTAGAATGGTTTTGTTTGTAGCTTCTAGTTGGCCATTTCCTTGGGGATAGTATGAGGTGGAGAAGCGATGTTGGATTTTGAATTTCTCATGTAAGTCATAGAATTCCTAATTTTTGAATGGTGTCCCATTATATGAGATAATGGCTTGTGGAACACCATAGTGACAAACGAGATAGTTGAGGATGAACTTTGAAATCTACTTTCCAGTTATGTACGTCATGGGTATGGCCTCCAGGCACTTATTAAAGTACTATATTATGGTTATGATGAATTTGTGGTTGTTAGATGAAGTGGGTGTGATTTTTCCAATGAGATCTAGTCCCCACTGCGAAAAGGGCCATGGTGTGATGATAGGATGAAGCTCTTAAGCTAGAGTATGAATGAGGTCCCCATGCTATTGACATTGTAGACACTTTCTAGCATGATCATGTGGTTCTATTTCCATTGTGGGCCAATAATACCCCATCCTCAGTAGTTTCTTAGCTATGATCATTCCACTCAAGTGTGAACCACAAATATCATTGTGTACTTTAGTTAGAGTGGTTAATGCCTCCTCAACATTTATGCAGTGTAGTAGGGTTCCTTCTATGCTCCTACGATTTAGGGTATCACCTAGGATGACAAATTTGGATGCCTTTTTAACAAAGGTTCATTTTAGGTTTGATGGTAGGTCAGTAGGTATGACTCCTATTCAAAGGTATGTGTAAATGTCATGATACCAAGGATTGCTAGGACCAATGATTTCAAACACATATTCTAATTCTGGTACCTTGAATGCAGGCACAAGAAGCTACTCAATCAAGAATTCATATTTTGGAACATTGTGGGGGATATCGAGAAAGGATCCAATTGTTGCCATGGCATCTACTACTTTGTTGTTGGTTATAGTAATATGCTCAAATGTTATTTCGATGAAGAATTTTTTGAGAGTCTCCACCAATTTCTTGTATGGAGTGAGCTTTTCATCCTTGGTCTGGTATTCATCGTTCACTTGATTTATGATCAATTGGGAGTCTCCATACACATTGAGAGCTATGATGTTCCATTGCACTGCTATTTTGAGACCTATATTCAAAGCCTTGTATTCTGCAATGTTATTGGTGCATGGAAATGCCAATTTGTAGGACTTTGGTATGCAATCCCCTTATGGAGTGATGAAGAAGACACCAGCTCCTGATCCATTTTGTGTGTATGAGCCATCGAAGTATAGTTTCTAGTGGTTAGCTACATTGAGATTGAAAATTGATTCATCTAGAAACTCTAAGACAAGAGGGTTCTCAAAATAGATTGGTACTTCTGCCAGTTGGTCTACAATGACTTGTCCCTTGATTCCTTTTCAATCAACATACTCAATGTCATATTTTGAAAATATCATCACCCATTTTTCCATTCTTCCTATGAGCATAGCCTTTAATAGTAGATACTTGAGGGGGTCAATTTTGGTGATGAGCTTTATCTTGTGTGCCAACATGTAATGTCTAAATTTTTGTGATGCAAACACTATTGCTAGGCATGCTTTCTTGATGAATGAATAGTTTAGCTCATGACCAACCATTGTCCTACTGATGTAATATATAGCCCTTTTTGTTCAATTTTCATCATGCTAAGCCAAGAGAGCTCCAAGGGTTGCTATTGTTGCTGATACGTATAGAATCAATGGCTTCTTTGGGATGGGTGGCATTAAGACTGGTGGTGTTAGTAGATATTCTTTGATTTTGTTAAATGCTTCTTCACACTTGGTATCCCACTTGTATGCTAATCCCTTGTGGAGTAGGTGAGAGTATGGGTTCTGTTTGTTTGCCAGTTGTGCTATGAATCTTCTAATGGATTGTAGCTTGCCTTGGAGGCGTCTCAATTGTTTTAATGTCTTTGGTGCTTCCATTTCAAGGATTTCTTTCACTTTTGTTGGATCCACCTTGATACCCCTCATGGACACTATGTATCCTAGCAATTTACCTAATTATATGCTGAAGACACACTTCTTTACGTTTAGTCTGACCTTGTACTCCTCTAGTTTGTCGAAGATGGAACCTAGAGTTGCTATGTGATCTTTTCTCTTTGACTTAGCTAGATTGTCGTCAACATAGTCTTTGAATGTTTTATGAATCATGTCATGGCCCTTTGATATGTTGCTCCTGCATTCTTTAAGCCAAATGGCATCATGTTCCAGTAGTAGGTCCCCCATGGACAAGTGAAAACTATCTTATGTTGGTCCTCCATAGCTATCATGATCTGATTGTACCCTGAGAATCCATCCATTAGTGATAGCATCTCATGTCCTGCTATCATATCTACTATCATGTCAATATTTGGAAGAAAGAATTCATCTTTCAGACATGCTTTGTTGAAATCTCTAAAGTCTATGTAGATTCTAATGGCTCCATCAGGCTTTGAAATAGGTACCAAGTTTGATACCCATTCTGAATAATCTATTGGTTGTACATGAATCCTGCATCTAATAAGTTTTTTAGCTCCATTTTGACTAATAGGATGATCTAAGGATGCATTTTTTGAAGCTTTTGTTTGACAGGCTTTGCTTCTGGATACACTGCTAAGTGGTGAACCATAGTCTTTAGATCAAGTCTTGGCATGTCAGCATAACTCCATGCAAATTTTATTTTCCTTTCCCTTAGGAATGCTGCTAGGAGCTCTTGCTCTTCTGATAATAGTGATTTCACATAGAATGTGATATGTGGGGTTTCCTCTATTCCTAATTTGATAGGATTGCATTTTTCTACCAAGACTATTGAAATTTACTAATGAATAGCTCTTAAAGAAAGATTGAATCCTCCATCCTCGAGTGCCTCAAAGAGGTTTTCACCATTGGATGCATCCTTTCTTTCTACTTTTTTCTTGTCAGAGAGTGCCACAGTGTGGTTTTCACTCAAGGACTTGGATATGATTCTTAATTTCTTTCTTTTGCGATTGAAGGATTCAATTGTTTCCCCATAATAGGCATGTGTGTCCAACTCTATTATAAACCCTGCTTTGTGATCCCCATCTAGAATTTTATCCTACAATCCCATGAATTTTGAGAGTGCCTCATCATTTTTGAATGTATCAAGAACTAGTGGTCCTCGTTGGTCGTGGTCGATGAGTTGGGGATATACTAGGTGAATCTCATGATTTTGATGGTCTATTTTGAAAGGAGAGGGTGCTAATCATGAAAATGGAAGTATCCTCAAATAACCTAGGTAGATCAGTCATGGTATCCTTGTCATCACTACTATTATAAATGCCAGTTATAAAGTTATGTATGTCTCTACCTATGGATATAGGTAAGCATACTTCTACTGCAATTGGCTGAGGCAAATTATTAACCGTTATAACCAGAGGACCTTAGCCACGTATGGTTATACTCAAAGGGGTACATCCAAAGCCAAGGTTTGTTATTGGTCGCGTCTCTGGCATGATAGGTATTATGAGCCAATTGTCATTTTGCCCAAGTCCTTGATTTCTATTGTAACCCATTGCAAGCATCATTTCTAAGCCCTTGTTTATGTCATCCATGGGTAAATCCGCTACTAGTCTTTTATCATGATATAGCATGTGAGATGGATCTACTTCAATAACCTCTTGGCCAATATCTGATTGGTTTTCTTTTGGATGTCCCCATGATCTAGGAGATTATGGTAACTCTCCTACCACAAAATCATTGTTAGGGAGCTTGTAGCTTCCACAACCGTCATCTTGGATGATGAGATTGATGTCAGAGATGGCGGGAATGGTGGGAGTGGTAGGTGTATCTATTGCAGAAGTGGACACGAGAGTGGCAGGGTCGATGTATGGTGTGGATGGGCCCTCATAATTTTTTGGCACTTGTGGGATTTTGTAGTACTTTGCTTCAAAAATTTTTCAATATGAGAAAGGTTTGGGATCTCCATGGATGGTAACTTCTTGTCCGTTATGTGTAAATTTCACACATTGGTGGAAAGTTGATGCTACCACTTTCATCGCATGGATCCATGGACGTCCTAAGAGAATATTATATGGCAAGTCGAGGTCCAAGACCTGACAAGTGGTTTCCATGATGGCAAACCCTACTTGAATAGGGAGTTTGATTGTGCCCTAAGACACTCTTTCTTGGTCGTCATATGCCCTTATGGTGATACTTTTTCCTTTATTGATAGAATCCTCTAATATTTTCAATTGCTTGATAAGACTAAGAGAACATATGTTCAAGCTCGCACCTCCATCCACCAAGACCCTTTTGATTTTGCTCTCGTGTACAATGTCTTCCAAGTGGAGTGCATGGTTATGAGATGGTTGAGTGGGGAAATCTTGGTCAGAAAATGTAAGGAGATTAGGTGTTATGATATTTTTAACCATAGCTTGGAATTGCTCCGCGTTGAGATCTATGGGGACAGTGGAAGATGCCAATGCTTCTTCTAGGATTTGCTTATGGGAAGGTGATATTTTTAGCAACTCCTTGATGGAGATTTGCACTGGTGTTCTCTTGAGTTGATCTAGGACATTGTAGCCATGTGGAACAAATCTTGATGAAGGGACTCTATTTGGTTGGGATGATCCTGCGATGGTGAATTTGCCGCCTCTTGTGGTGACTCCACAATCTTCGGCATGGGTGCCCTTGATGTGATGACCATCCAGTCTTAATTTAGGGAGGCAATGACTATTTCATACATATGATTTACTTTTCCCTTCCCTTTATCATTTCTATTCCCTTTGTTGCCATGGTTTGACATTGGATTCGTATATATCTTAAGATCTTGACTTCCCACAGGTTGATCCACATTTATGATTTTCTTATTGATGAGATATTGGATGATGTTTTTCAGTATCATGCAATTGTTTGTGGTATGGCCTTTGATTTTATAGAATTCACAAAGTTGATTTTCATTATACCAAGGAGGTTTCACATCCAATTCTTGGTAATTCTCAAACGTAGGAGGCTTGATGAGTTTTTCATCGATCAAATTTTTCATTATGTCCTCAAGTGGTTCCCCCAAAGTGGTATATTTTCTTTTGGGATAACTTTGGCATTGGGGTGGTCCCCTTTGATCATTGAGATTATTGGTGGTTGGATTGTTGTTGGGTTGGTATGTTGTGTGATGGTGGTTTTGGTGTTGAATTTGGATTTGTGGTGTGGGTATGTTTTGGTGTGGGGCACTAATGACCACCTTAGCATCGATAACACCATCATTAGTAACATTTTTGTTCCTTTCCCACATGTGAGGTCTATCATTGTAATTGGATGGTGGGTGGTTGTTTTTCTATTTGTGGTATGATGTTGATTCCACGGGTTGAGTCACAAGGGCTCTTTCGATGCTAAGTGCCTTGGGGATCAACTGATCATATGTGGTGATGCCCTAAACCTTGAGATGAAATGCCAATCATCCTTCAAGGTTGGTGATGATGGTGCAAACTTGTTGTTCTTCTGGCATGGTCCACTTGCTCTAATTGGCCTTTGATCACCATAACTGTAGGAATGAGGTGAATAATTCTCCCTTTCCTTGTTTTAGAGCTAAAAGTCCTTCTATACTAACATCCATTGTGATGTTGCATGCATAGTTCTTAATGAATGCATCCATAATTTCTTGGAATGTTCTAATGCCTAAGGGTAAGTGAGAGAACCATTCCATAGTGTGGCCTACCAAGCCTCTAGGAAATAGCTACATCAGATAAGTATCGTCATATGCGACCTCCATGCAATGAACCTAGAATTCCTTGATGTGATCTTCAAGGTTTCCCATCCCTCGATATTTGTCAAATTTGGGGATCTCAAATCCCTTGGGGAATGGTTTCATTACTAAGCTCCTATCAAATGGATAGGGACACAAGTTGCTTTCTATTTTGGTTGTTCACCTTGATTGAAGGTTGGGCACTTGTTATGAGAGCAACTTGATTTGTGCCATCACTTCATTTTGCGGATCAGGAGGTGGGATGAAAGCATTTTGGGGCGTTTCAATTATGGGTTGGATGGGTGGGTTGTTTGGTGCATTGTTCGACGGTATCTATACATTTTGTCGAGTGAGGTAGGCTTCCACCTGCTTTTGTATGAACAATGCTTGTTGTTGATCTTGCTGTTGCTATGCTGATATTTGTGCTTGTTGTTGGGCTTGTTATTTTTCCAACAATGTATGTTTTTGGGTTGCCAATTGTGTTGCTTCTTGCTGCTCTTGATATTGCTTTAATGCTTGTTGATATGCTTGTAATTATGTTGCTTGTCTTTGTGCATGAAGTTGTACTTGATATTGGGCTTGTTGTGCCTGATATTGAGCTTGCGCTTGTGCTGCTTGTTGTTGCAATAGAAGTTGTGCTTGAGCGACCATTTGTGCTTGTAATGCTTTCACGACTTGTGCAACTTGAGCAGCTTGTTGTTGTTGCCGCTGTAATAAAGATTGGGCTTGTGTGGCTTGTTGCACTTGTAATGCAGCTTGTATAGCTTGCTAAGCAGCTAGGTGTATGACTTTTTGTTTTTGCACTTGTTGGAATCCCATTTGAAAAGCAGCTTGTAATGTTGCATTGTATTTGTTTGATGTGGTGGAATTTGGTGGTGGTGGGGGTGGTGGTGGATTTGAAATGGCATTTGTGGTGAGTGATAATGTTGTGTTGGTGATTTGAGTGTTGGATGGTTGTGTTGATATGGTGGTTGGTCCTGGAGGAACCATATTTTACGATGTTAGGGGGGTGTTTGATGATGTTGCAATTGTGTGTGTGCTTGTCATCTATTGTTACAATATCAATGACAAGTTTTGAGCATTTGACATAATGCTTTGGTTGATATTTGGGATGTTATTTTGATTGATACTTGGTAGAGGGGGAAACCCTAAACCAAGGAGTGATGTGGATGATAATGGCAATGGTGGGAAAGGTTGAAATGTAAGGGGTACGAGCTCTTGCAAGAATTTTGTGGTGTCGAATATGTCCCCTAGTCCGAACATATCTCCCTCCTCCTGTGAATTTGTGAGGAGAGGTGTTTGGGGTGTTGCGTGAAAAAATGATGATGATGGATCATGATGGAAGGTGAGAGGAACATATTTGTGTAATGAAATTTGGGGTATGTTTTGTTCCAATATGGTGTTTGCATCCAAGTTTTGATAATTAACAAGGGGGTGAATTTTGATAGCATTGGAAAATGCATTTCCCTTATTAACGTTAGGTTGGGTTGGAGCAAAAGATGTAATGATTTGCATAATGTTTTGCGTGATGTTTTGAGATGGGGGTGTAGATGAAATGGGGATGGTGGATGAGATTGGAGGAAAAGATGTCTCTACTATAGTACTCACATCAAAATCTTAAGGTAACTTGGCCCCTTGTTTTGCTAGTTCAAGCATGTCTAACAAAGGGTTGAGCCTCATCATGATGTTGATGATTTTATGGTTCTCTAGATTTTGGAGCATTTTAGTCATTTCTTCGCAAGACATTCCAAAGGTAAGATCCTCTCCCTGGTTTTCCTCTTGCAGATTTTACAATGATGAGATGGCCAAAGGATTACTTGATTCAGTGGGATTCATTTCTACATTTGTTTGGCTAAGATCGCTTGAGCGAGTGTTTCATTGTTTGCTTCCATACTCTTCTTGTATTGAGATCTAGTTTGAACCATAAAACAAGGATCAATTTTCAAGAATATGGGAGATGAATCTCTTGATTTTTTGGATTGATATTTATTTTATGCCCAATGTAAAATGTTCTTAGGATATCTTTAGGATTGAAAGGTGATGATATGATGATGATGTTAGGGATGGATGATACAAATGTTTTTTTTCTTTTGATAAATCTTGAATGAGATACTAGGATTTTAGGACTTGTAGTTTTTTATTTTGATTTGATTTTGGATTTGGGATTTTGTCCTTGATTTTGATTTTGATTTTCTTTTGATTTTGAAAAAAAATACCCTAAGATATTGGATGATGATCTAAGGGATAGATTTTTTCAAAGGATGATGATTTGAATATGTGCGGGGAGAAGGATGCATCTACGTATACTAAACTAAACAAGATGATTTTGATAACTTTGACTAAGCATATGCAAAAGGATGCATCTACACATACCTAGCCAAAGGTGATTTTGATAATGTTTTCAAGGATTTATTCTTAATGATTTTGATGATTTTGATTTTTCCAAAAAAGCTAGCATTCAAAGATGATTTTCAAGATTTTCCAAAAGGTGATGGTGAGATGAATTTTTTTTGATGTTTTGAGGGATGGATGAAAAATATTTTGACTTGTTTTGATCCTAAGATGAGCCTAAAAAAGACATTTTTTTTCCTAGACCTAGGTATTGAAGAGCATACAATGCTTCTATAGACCTTTGTAACCAAGAAATGATTTCATTTGACCATTCATTTTCAGATTTCCAACCAATGATTTTTTTGCTTTGGGATTTGGACTTTTTGAGAATCGTGAGTCTTCAACACATATGAAAGTTCATTTTTCTTAGCTTTGCTTAATGGCTTTATTTTACCAAAACCGCTTTCTTTGATTAGGTTTTCAAACTAAGACGTCCAATGTCTTAATTTCTTCAAACCCCACAAGATATGTTATGTGGAATTTTGATCAACTTAATTCAAGGGTTTTCCTATTGTTTACTTAAGGAGACAAATCGAGATATAATCCCATGTTTAGAAACCTCTAAGGTTGTAAATCCCAAGGGAAAGCAATAACATATGGATTGAGTCAATTGTATTTGTCTCCAAAAGGGTTTGAGATTTGGATGATGATGTTAAGTGTTGCTTTACAAGATGTTTTCAATCAAGCAATGCATTTTGTAACCCAAGAATAAGTACAATCCAATATTTGTTGGATTCCCACTTGGACAAGTCCAGCTACGCTTATTTTTAGTGAATGGTTAGATGCTTGACCCCACTAGCTCCCCTCCACGACACTCACTTATATAGGGCAGCCAAGCATCAACATCCATGAAACTCCCATGGCATGTTTTGCATTTCTACTAGAAGACCATAAAAATGTGGGGTGGCTTTAGAACGACCATGTTTGCACCAACAAATAGAGTAAAGGATTTTGGAAAATTCTAGCACATGGGTTTTAATAAAGAATTTTCATTCGTGGAGATTGACCCATACGACAAGAGTCCCCTTTCGGATCCATCTTGTCAGAATCAACCGCGTGATATTGGAATTTCCTCCAATATCCACATTTATATCATGATTGGAAATACTCTTGGCTTTAGAGTGTTATCGGTTGAGTCATTCACTTGGGTGAGTACTTTTTCCCCAAGGCAAGCCCTCTAGGATAAACAAAAGTGAATGAAGAACAATATTCGTAACTTGATCAATCCTTGTTGGCAACAAGGAGAGAGAATATACACAACAATGCCCCTACTCACACTCGCACAAGATGTTCAATTTTAAACCCAAATCGAAGTGTGGAGGTGATTGCTTTGTCTCACCCTAAAGTCATGAAAAAGGCCTTTTTATTCTCAAGATCACTATAAAGCATGAGAGAAGTGCATATGTCCTTTTTCAATGCCTTTAGTTTAAGTAAGCCTTCACAAAAAACAAAGTTGCACTTGTTCTTTTTAAGCACCAAAAGACAAGTGAGAGACACTTTGTTCAATTGTTAATCCAAGAAACAAAATCTAGTAAGTTGTGGTCCTAATGTTCATTTTATCCTTTGCAAGAAGAAATTGAAAGATTCTTTTTAAGCCCAAACAAAAATTAGTGTCCTAAAGAATGAACAGATAACAATTTTCTGAAAAAGTGTTAAGAAAATATTAAGATTTGATGAAACATCCTCCTCATGCTTCTCCTTTCTCTGTTTTCGATTTCCAACCTACAAGGAAGAAAAACCAATCAGATTCTAGAAAATATAAAAATTAAAATTTAGAAAATAGAAGACAAATTAATTATAAATCAAAAGCACGTGCTAAAATTAAAATTTTCCATTTTACTACCTTCCAGCATCGCAACTCGTAACTGCATCACAGTTTGATTTCTGAGTGGTGTCCTCACAGTGGCACTTACTAGTCAGTGTTGATCTATGTTGGGACAAAGAGCTCAATTGCATTGCCCTTTTCACCCAGCGTCGCAGTTTTCTTCCAGCGTCGTAGTTTTTAAATTTTTGAAAATTTATGTGAGTCAATGAGCCTAGCGGTGGAGTTTATAATTCAAATTTTCTTGGGGGGACAAGTCCAGTGTCACAATTTGAGTTTCCCGTGATGCTATATAGTGATGCTCAAGAGACAATAGTGCCAAAACAACGACGTTGAGCTCCCAATGCTAGAATTTTCTGGGTATGAGCAAAAAATGCAAATTTTTTGGGAAAAACTAATTGAAAATGGAATGTTGCCCTCCTTCTAGTGCCAAATGTGTGAACCCCAACCTTGGAACCTACAAAACAACAAGAATAAGCAAGTTAGACAAGAGATTACAAGCCAAAACAAGGATTCCCCATGAAGTCCATTAACATTCAAACTAGGAAGAAAATATTAAAGAACACAATGAAAATGATAAAAACAAAGATTGAATCCTAATTAAATGTGCAAACTCATGATCCCATGGGGGAATTGGTGCCAATTTGATGTGAAAATTGGCCCTTTTCCAATTTCTAAGATGCAAACTTGATGTGTTGATGAAGATTTGATCCACTTCGTTGATGTTGAAGAGTGATCCAAGCTAAAATCTGCAAAACCTAACTATGATTCAATAATGATTGATGAAATTTGATGGATATTTGAGCATGGTAACTTTGCATAATTTTTGGATGATCAAATGAGGATATGATCTCTTTATTTATAGAATATTAAGATGGATGAATGTCCAAATTTGAGCAATGTGGGACTAACATTCATCCAATGGTATGATGCCACTTGTCAATCTATGAATGGATAGAGGATGTGCAAGATTTGGGGAATGTGCCAATAAATGCAAATATTTGAATTTCAAATTTGTTGAAATGACTTGCAAGAGGGAAGGGAAATTACAATAAATGCCAATTGGCCCAAGGCAAAGGACATGTAAGAGGAAGTTATTACCTTTTTGGATTTACATGTTGACTTGGAATTTTTGAATTCAAATTGAGAGAATATTCCAAAAGATGCCTTGTGAGGAAAATAGGGATTTAATAAATGAATTAAATCTATTTTCATGTGCAACATGCAAAATCTAGAGGATGGGACATGATTTAGAATTAAATTAATCAAGAGTTAATTAATTTAATAGGAGAGGTTAGATGATGTGACCTATTTGACTCAAATTTATGGATTTATTTAAATCAAATAAGAGAGGAATATGGTAAGAGATTAATTAAATAAGGATTTTAATTTATTTAATTAAAAGAGATGGTGTTAGATTAAATAAAATAAGGTTTTAGTTTATTTAATTTAATGGATATACTTTAGGGATTTAATCAAATAAATTGATTATTTAATTAAATATGGATAATTATATCAGATGAATTGATTTAATGAAGATAGGAATATTGATGAATTTAATCAGATAAGGAGATTTGATTAAATGGTTAGACTGAGGGATGATTCAGGATGAAATGATGTTAGTAGTGGGGATCAGATGCACAATGTCAATTAGTATATTTTACATATCTACACAAGGAAAAAATTGCTTGTTTCAATATTTTCAAGAGTGGAGAAAAACCAAATGATGTTGGCTCGTTTTAAATGAAATAAAAAAGGAATGCATTCTAAAGTTTTCTAGTGCATACAATTAGGTGAACTACAACAGTATGATTAAGTACATGAGTTTTGTTTGATATGTTTTAGAAAACAATAGGTATTGAAAGCTAAAATGAGAGAGAAAAAAATAATGATATTTAATATATATCTCCATTTCTTCCAATAGAGATTTAACTATGATAAGAGCACAAAATAATTCATTAAATCATTTCAAATCATGCATTCATGATGAGCAAAAATCACATTTTCTAGAAAATATGCAAATATAGTGGTGCCATGCCGAGGTAAAATTTCAAATGTGCTATGCAAGTACAATGAGTTCTATTCAAGTTTTGAAAAAAACCCTATTGTTTTCCTAATGAAAATTCAAGAATTCAAGATGGGGGATATTTTCAGGCTCGAGGAAGGGAAAAAAACCCCAACTATCATTTATAAGCCCACGCCCTGGAGAGACAAAAAAATTCTATCTTATGAGCCATGTTCCCCACTTCAGGGATTTCAAGATATAGTTCCAAGTGTAAGAAAAAGAGACCAAGGGTTCAAATCCTTGTATTCATTTTTACAAAAAAAAATGAAGAACACAGTATCCCGCAACCATAAGGGTTTGAGAAACCCATAAAAGAGAACATGCATTTGAAGAGTGTTTCCATTCAACAACAATACCATTTGCACATTGTGGGCTGAGCCCATAAGTTTCCATTCAACAAAAGGAAGGAGAACACACAGTGAGGTCATGACCTATATAATGGCCTTTAACATTTTCTTCACAATGTTCATATATTTTGCAAGACAAATCTTATATTTAAGCTTTATTTAAGAGGGAAATTCTTGAAATAGTGAACTTTACCTTCTATATTGGGGTTGAGGAACACAACAATGTCATGATCAATGCTTCAAGAAATGCTCCAAACAATGTCTCAATGGTTGGCCATAAGGATGGAAAAAGGAATGACACATGAAAAAAAAACAAATGCATCAAAATACAGTGGTGGTCATTGCCAAAACACCATTTTTCCTCTTCAAATGAGCAAACAAAAGCACAAAAAAAGGAGTCAAAAGCTTACCATAAGCATGGAGAGCCGAATACACTAGATTTGAAGAAGAATGAGCTTGATGATGGTGATGCACCTTCAAATTTTCAAATTTGAAATGCCCATATTGAAAAAATTTCCTTTAAACACTCAAAAGTGCACCTGCAAAATCTATCCAAGTGACCTACTTTGGAGGGTCACAATTCGAAGCCTATTGATTTTCATACCAAATGGATTGTTTCTCTCCCTCCTCCCTACATTAATGTACTCCCTTGTCCAATTTAAAAGCCCCATGATCATATTTTCCATTTTTACCAGGCCAAAAGCAAATGCATTCTGCTTTGTTTTGCACTTACATGTTCATAATGTTTCAAGGAGGTCAAGTTTGACCTTTAATATCTTGTGGTGAATGATGATTGAAGAAAATACCTCTCGAAAACATTCTTAGTGTACTTATATGAGCTTGTGTTCCTAGTGACATCCCCCCAAAAGTTGTTTCGATATTTTTTCAAAGTGGTGCCCTTGAGAGCCCTGATTGGTTTTTGATAGGTGGAATTGTAGAAAAGTCCAAGTAGGAAACTTTGGTATTTAATATATTTCACCTTAGGAAGAATTTTTCTCTTCTATTTGTTGGAATGAATTCTTGGATCAAATGATAACATGCCTACTCAGTTTCAGGATCCCAAGATAAGTTTTAATGGGTTAACTAATCCTTTTCTAACAGTAACATGGCCAAAAATGGTGTCCTGAAAAGTTTAAAATTTTCAAAATATAAGGACAACCCATTTCATTTTTTCATCTAAAACCTCTACAGCTCCATTTTCATCAAGATCAGAGGCCATTTGATACATTATTTTAATGTACTTTTGTTGCGGAAAACACATCCCGAGGGCCAATTTACAAAAGGAGGTACCTGAATTTTAAGGGATGGGAAATTTTGGGGAAATTGGTTTTCTCTAAATAATTTATTATGGTCGCATGAAAAAAATCATGGCTCCATGGGTCACCGTTTTTCTACAGTGAAATTCCTCTGTTTGGGCTGCAGGCATAATTAATTTTTTTTTTTTTTAAGTTACAAATACTTATGTTTAAAATATTTTTGAATATTTTAACATTATGTAAATATGGGAAATGAATTTATGGAAATTATAAAATACATTTCAAATGTTCTAGATGACAAGCATGTTTAATTCTTGCTTGTGATTGATCTAAATGCAACTTTCATGGCTTTCACAGTTGCATGACAATTTTGCTAATTCTGAATGAAATTCGAGGAAGAAATAAGAGATGCAATGTTTTCCAGCAATGAATCTTCATTTGGGTAGGTTTATTAAAGATTTGAAGCAAAGGATAGGTTTTTAATACATTTACAAAGTTTTGCATCGTGTGTTGTCATTTTGAGTCCATAGTGAAGAAACAAATTAGCGATGAGAGATGGTTGTTGTGTCCATCACGCTTCACTAATTTGTGTTACCATTTCCAAAATGTATTAGTGATGAAGTGATGTTTCATCACCCATCGTTGATTTCATTTTATCTTCTCTTCTTAGATCAGAAATGTTCCATGGTCTCGGGAAAAGTTCAAAGATTGTGCATGACATAAGTAGGCCCTTGAACTATGGAAAAATTTAATGAAGATCTTAAATGACGGGAAGGAAAAAAAATTGAAATGTATTTGCATGGCTAAATGGAGTGACTAAAAATTAATTGAATCCTCCAGAGTTCATTGAGAAGCTACAGAACATGTATCTCCCATCACTGATTTGTTTTATTTTTTCTCATCCTATGAGCGATGCACAATGGTGCACTCCTTGACTTCACTCATCGCTAATTTCATATGATTTTCCCTCCTTAGATCTGTGATTGGTAATGGTGGTTGTCATGAGTAAAATTTTCACAAATAAAGTAAAGTTTTATTTGTTGCAAGTGAAAAGTGGGATTTAGATAAAATTTATTTGCCCATTAATGTATCAATTGTAGCCTTCATATTTCCATAAAGAGGTGAATATTTTAAACATAAAATGAAAGCAATGAAAGAAAGTTAAATAATTTTGTAAAGTGAATATTTTATTCACTATGCAAAATGTTTTTTGTTGTAGATGAGTTTTTACAGAGAACACCATTTTCACGTAACTAGATGAAAAATGAACAAAGGGAGTGAAGTCTTTTGCAAGTACATGCATTTTCAACATGGGAAAAAGATTAAATGGAAAGAATGAAGAGTCTTCTAAAAAGGGAATATTTTTCTATTGCAGGGTAGTGGAGTGAGGAGCAAGAAAACAAAGAGCGAGTTGAAGATTGTTTTGCAAGCAAAGGCAGTTGAAGATCAATGAACCTAAATTTTCCAAGTGTCTTCTTCAGATGAACATTTAGTATTTTTTTTTCTTCCTTAGGTGTTGTCTTTCTACCTCATTCTAGAGAGGTTGTTTTGTAATTTAACACAGTGTGTGAAGAGAGAATTTTAGAGTTAATTTTTAGGATATGAGTCTATCAATATTTATGTAATTTTGATTACAATTTTGGAAAAATAATGTTGAATGTTTCAAGTTTGAGACTATTTTACTCTCCTATGTACTGGTTTTACAGATTATGAATGATACAATCAAGGTTATCTTATTTTTCTCTATCAATTTCAGATAGATGTGTGGCTCTATTATTGTTTATTAATTCAAATAATTAATGTAGGTGCTTGAATATGGTTGTAAGTTTGTATTGAATTGAGTACTACGATGCTATTAAGAAGTAAAGGTTAAGACACAATGTTGAAATGTTGTAATGCAACATTTTAGAGTTTCATATGCTGTCAGGTTTACATATTTTATCAAATTATGTATGTGTTTGAGTTGAATCCATTCCAAGGATGAGGAACTAATATAAGTGTGCTATTCATATTACATTTGTTGGTTAATACAACAATTGATCATCTTTTAAATCAAATATCAATCTCAGTTTGTTTGTGTGAGGAGTTTAATAAGTTAGATCTCTCATGTTTAAATTAGGCATTACTGTAAAGGTCAGCCAATACTTTATAGTATTGTGTCTATTAAGCATCTAAAGGAGACGCATCTATTTATAGTGTATTTGGTACTTTAGCACACAAGTATCTATAAATATACTATTGGGATCACCCTCCTATGTTTAGTAAAGCTTGAAGTGCAGGGGAGAAAGGGGTATTTTATTTACTCTCCTATTCATTGGCCATATCAACTAGTTGAGTTTGAATATGAGAGAGTGACTACTCTTTAGGACTAATTGCATCTGTTGATTTGGGAACCAATAGATTGGTGACTCCACTAGGGAGAACTTGAGAAGATTCTGATAGAGGATCATCCTACCTTCGAGAGTCATTCAGTTTGTTGATCTATATTTTTGGGTCAGAATGATCAGAGGACCTGCATACTTGAAGGAGATTGTTGCAACATTTACGGTGTATTCTTGAAGTCTAGTGCTTTGTTGGTGGAGAGGAATCAGAAATACATAGATCTTGGAAGAAGCTTTTTTCTCCTGGAAGATCTTTTCCTCTTTCAAAGAGGTGATGACTCTACATAAATTTATACATCATCAAAAGAGTTGGTTGCAACAATTCTTGGGTATTTTTCTATTGTAATATCTTTGTATGAAGGTTTTCAACAAAAAATTATAGTTGTTGTCCCTTATTCAGTATTTCAAGATACTATTATAAAAGGGAAATAAGATAGTAGGATATTTTGGAAAAGATATTTAGAAGAAATTAGTTGTAGAGGGAATACATTTATTTGTAAATATGTATTGTTACATCCTGGTTCTCCCTCTACAAGTTGTAATATCATGCCTAGAACACAATCATGTCCTCAAAGGAAAGTGTTCACTAGTGAGAGATATGACCCTCTGGATTTTACTAAAATCTAGGGTTACCCAAATTCTGTCCCAATAAAAGTTAATGAATATTTGCCTAAGTTTAGAGGAGGTTTTGAGGAATCAACATCACAACATGTACAAGGTTTTCTTGATGTAATGGAAGATTGTCAAATAGTAGAAGAGGATGCTATCATGAAATTTTTTGTAAGAACTTTAGACAATGATGTTGAATATTGGTTTTCTAGTTTACCAATGCATTCTATATGTTCATGGAAAGAGCTTGAGAAACTGTTTATGGATGAATTTGGTGAAGTAAATGATGACTGCCTCTCTGAAGAAAAAATTTGGCATACCCAAGAATTATTTGAAGACAAATATGAAAATAAGGTTGACCCTATGTCACCTATTGATGCATTGTGTGATATAGAAAGGTTTGAGGATGAATCCATCTATGATTTTCATGATATATTCATGAAATTTCTGCTTGCTATACCAAAATCAGAAAGACCTGATGAGTTATTTTGCATTGATTTGCTCTATGAGAATTGTGAGCCAGGTTTGAGTATTATGCCAGCTCACTTGAAACCCCCTAGCCTTAAATGTTTATATCAATGGATATCAATAATTGAAGAAATTATAGAGAAGTATGGAACTAATCTCCTAAATAGCTTATGTGATGGTAACTTTTCAAGATTTCATAAAATATATCTAGATGGTATAGAAGAAGATAGTGATAATGCATCATTAGGTGGTGAGGATTTTGTTTTTGAACAACCTATAGAAGAAATAAAACCAAATGAGGATTGCGGCCATAATGGTCATGAAGAGATAGATGAAACATCTGAAGTTTCCTCTATTTTATCTGAAAATACTAGAATAGAAAGATTTTTCTTATATTAGATTAAAGTTGTAATGATGCAAATGATATTGATAGTATTTTCTCTTCTATGGACTTTAAATATACATTTGAAGATTATTTTGATTCTAAATTTTCATGTCTTCATGATGAGAACAATGGTGTTGTAGATGGAAGTTTGCACCTAGGTAGAAAGCATTTTTGTCTGGATAATATTTTTGAAGACTCACTATTGCATGATGATGGATGTGAATTGGACAAAAAAATTTAAGATGAAATGTGTGATCAACAGTGTTATGATGCAAGTGACAAAGTATGCAATGAATTTCCGTCAAAGCAGTCATGTGTAAGCAGTTGCAATGAAGAAACCATTGATAGTTTTCAGTTTTATAGTGAAGAAGGTAGCCTTGCTTATTGTAGCAACATTAAAAAACAAAGGAGATATGCATGTGATAGAATCAATGAATGGACCAGGTCAAGTGGTTGGTTATGGAAAGCATGCATATGTTGGTAATGATGAACATGGAACTCCTATTTTGAACACTCATTATGATGAATTTGTTACAAACAAAGATTTTGAGTCAGAAAAGTGTGCAATTGACATTTTCTTGTTTGATAATATGAAGAATGCAGATGACCTTTTCCATGAACATGAAGTGGATAATATTGTTTGGGATGTTGACATTTATTTTGAATTCTATGATTTGAATGTGGATGAAGGTATTATGAGTGTTGGTGAATCTTGTTTTCAGGACATTGAGGCATGTAATAGTGTGACTAAGTTGTGTTGTTGGGATGATGATACACTTGACAATGATGCAAATTATTTGAAGGAGTTTCAAATGTGTGAGCACTCTTTGCTTGACACATAAAAGGATTGCACACTATTTCTGAAGGATGATGTCTTCTCTAACCTTGATCATTGTGAGGGAATTGGTAAATGGGATGAGGTTGTGTTTTTAGATGGTCTTGATCACTATCTTCACATTTTGTCACTTGCCACAAAATTAGAAAATGAAATGAGTGGCAGTGATGTAGCTTATCTCATTTGGTTGCCATGTAATAGTAAAGCTAAATTCAAAGGTGGCCTAATACTTGTCTTTGCAAGAATGAAGTTACTAATGTTACTGTGGTGTGGAAGAGGAAAGCATGGATTAAAAGATATCAGCTCTTTTAAAAGATTGGTGTTTGAAAAAGGAAAAAACTAGCTTCCCTTTTCCATTTGGTGGCTGAGGGCCACCAAATGAAGTTTTACAAGTTGAAAAATAAAGACTCTATCACCCAATGTTTCTAGCACCTGGTATGCTCTCTCAAAGATCTGAATTCTTGCTATTCCCATAGGGGGCATACATCCCTAGAAAGAGCCATTGATGATACCTTTGAATTTTCAAATTTGAAGTTCCCATATTGAAAAAATTTCCTTTGCACACTCAGAAGTGTACCTACAAAATCTTCCCAAGTGACCTACTTTGGAGGGCCACAATTTGAATCCTATTGATTTTCATACCAAATGGATTGTTTCTCTCCATTCTCCCTACATTCATTTACTCCTGTGTCCAATTTCAAAGCCCCATGATAATATTTTCTATTTTTACCATGCCAAAAGCAAATGAATTTCTCTTTTTTGCACCTACATTTTTAGAATGTTTCAAGGAGGTCAAGTTTGACCTTTAATATCTTGTGATGAATGATGATTCAAGGAAATCCCTCTTGCACACATAGTTAGTGTACCTAGATGAGCCTATGTTCCTAGTGGCAGCCCCCTACAAGTTGTTTTGATATTTTTCAAAGTGTTGACTTTGGGAGCCCTGATTAGTTTTTGACAAGTGAAATTGCAAAAAAGTCCAAGTAGGAAACTTTGGTTTTTAATATCTTTCACCTTATAAATAATTTTTCCATGCCATTTATTGCAATGGATTTTTGGGTCAAATGATAACATGCCTACTTAGTTTTAGGCTCCCAGGATAAGTTTTGATGGGTTAACTAATATTTTTCTGACTGCAACATGGCTAAAAATGGTGTCCCAAAAAGTTTCAAATTTTCAAAATCTAAGGATAACCCATTTCTTTTTTTGGTCTAAAACCACTACAACTCCATTCTCACCAAGATCAAAGGTCATTTGATAAATTATTTTACTATACTTTTTTGCAGCAAACATGTCCCAAGGGCCAATTTAGAAAGGAGGTCCCTGAATTTTAAGGGTTCAGAAAATTTGAGGAAATGGGTTTTCTCTAAATAATTGATTATGGCCGCATGCAAAAAATCACGGCTCCAAGGGTCACCATTTGTGCGTAGTGAAATTTCTCTATTTGGACTGCATGCATAATTAAAATTTGCATTTTTTCTAAAGTTACAAATAATTATGTTTAAAATATTTTTGAATATTTTAACATTATGTAAATATGAAAAATGCATTTAGGGAAATTATAAAATACATTTGAAATGTTCTAGAGGAAAAGAAAGATTAATTCTTGCTTTTGATTGGTCCAAAGGCGGCTTTCACGACTTTCACAGTTGCATGACAATTTCATCACCCATCACCAATTTTGATTGAAATTGGAGGAAGCAATCAGAGATACAATGTTTACCAGCGATGAATCTTCATTTGGGTAGGTTAATTAAAGCTTTGAAGCAAAGGACATGTTTTCATGGTATCCATTTTAGGTGTCGTTGATGTTCAAAGTAAGTTGTTATTAATGTGATGATGTGTGATTTTATTATTTAATTTAATTTAAGGTTATGGTAACGCAATAATATGTTTGGATTTGATTAATAAAATTAATTTAATTATGGATTTGTTTCATTTGGAATTAAATAAAAATTGAATTCAATGATAAGCGTCAATTTAATTATGATTTGGAGGTTAGTTATTTAAAATAATCAGATTAAATGAGGAAAGGTAATTATTATTTAATGATTAAATTCAATTAATAAATTTAAAAGTGATAAAATATTAAGAGGATTAAATATTAAAATTGTACTTAAGTTTAAATAAATTAAGGTAAAAATATTTATTGAATTATATTTTAATTAAAAGTTAATTATTTATGAAAATTTGTTTTAGTTAAAATTTAGAGTTAAGTGGAAGTAATTTAAAATAAAAGAAGTTATTGGTTGAAATAAAATAAAATAAATACATAAAGTAATGATTAATTAAAGTGAGAAAATATTAGAAAGGATTAAATATTAAAATTTTACTTAAGTTTGAATGAAGCTAAAAATGAGAAAAGCCAGTAAAAGTTGGTACCTAATTATAATTGATAAGTTAATAATGTTATTATGGTAAGTAATGTGACGAAATAAATTCTAATAAAATATTATTAATTTTTAAAAGGGTAAATATTATTGCCAATAGATTTTAATTGATTAGCATGATTTGAAATAAAAGTTATGATACTTCTGTGTTTTGGCAAATAAAATATTATTAATGGTTTAAATGAATTAAATAAATCAAAATTGAATATTATAATTAAATAAACAATAAACATGCAAATAAACATTATTTGAAATTCAAGTTTCGGTTTGGGGAAGGTGAAAAGTCATTCGGTTGGGATTTCGTTTGGGATTGGTAACTGACCAAGAAAGAAAATAAGAGGGTGATTTTTTTCGAATGCCAAGGGGGACTTTGGGAAGATAATTGGCAACCTGTGAAGAGAGGGAGGAATTTTACTGAAAGCAATTTCCACGAAGGAAGGAACAAGAAAAGAGAAAAAGAAGAGGAATTCAAAAGGGAAAGCGACTTCCAGGTTTCTTTTTAAATATTTTCCTTACAAAATAGTGAATAGATGTTTTCCTGAGAAAGATTTCCTTCTTCCTTGAAATCTTTTGTATG
>VDFB02067371.1:0-13531 GCA_007258455.2 Sequoia sempervirens
ATATCCCAAGGTATTGATTCTAAGGTTGTTGGTCAATTCTTAACTCTCTATTATCAATGAGGTCTTGGATAATTGTTGGTCAATTCTTAACTCTCTATTATCAATGAGGTCTTGGATAACATTCTTTGTTTTCATGCACTTTGATGTTTTATGTCCCTTGGTTTTGTGAAAGTCAATGATCCTCATATTTATACCAAGGAGGTTGTACTTGATATTCTTGATAGTTTTTCTAATCTGGAAATGTGATGAGATTCAATTGAATCAACTTTTGTAACACTATTTCGATAGGCTCCCCAAGGGTGTATATTTATGTCATTGTGGGTAATTGTTATGTCTAGGTTGTGGTCCTCTTGGGGGGTTTGCATTGTTGATCGTCTATTGATTATTTAGTGGTTGTGTGTTTTGTTGTTGTGTATTCAATTTTGATGGAGCACTTATCACAACCTTCGCATCAAATATGCCATAATTAGTAATGTTCTTATTTTTGGCCTATATACGAGGTTTGTCACTAAAACTAGATGATGGAAGATTGTATTTGTATATTTGTGTTGCTCTTTTCCGATGAGGGCTCTTTCAGTGTTAATGCCTTGGATATTATTTCGTCATATTTCTACACACATTCAATCCTTAATTGGAAGGCTAGATCAATTTCTACATTTCCAGCAATGATTTCTACTTGTTGCTTCTCTTGTATTGGCCACTTACATTTGCTTGGTCTATGTCTCCATCATTGTAAGAATGATGCAAATGCTTCTCCCTTTTTTTTTTTAAGGGTATATAGTTCCTCCAAGCTTACATCTATATCAATATTGTAGGAGAAATGTGCTACAAACTGATCTATTATCTCTTGGAATGTTCAAATTCCTAGAGGTAGGTGTGAAAACCATTCTATAGCTTGGCCTCGAGAACTTCTTGGGAATAGATGCATCAAGTATGAATCGTTATATGCTACTTCAATGAATGCCACATAAAATTCCCTAATGTGCTCCTCGAGATTACCACACCCTTGTACTTTTCAAATTTTGGTATTTCAAATCGTGGAGGGAATGGTACCATTCTGATATTGCAATCAAATGGGTAGGGACAAATATTGCACTATGTATGACTTTTTGGTTTTCCTTACTTGAATATCTTGGATTTTTTGTGTGAGTGTCATGATTTGTGAAGATATGTCATCTATAGGATTGTTCAATGGTGCAGCATATGTGTAGAATTATGGGATGGTGGATGAATTGTAAGCCATATTTTGATATGATGGTGTATTGTTACCAATTTTTCACTATAGCTCAATTGGTGGAGCTGGTTGATTTTGTTATATCTTAAAGTGAAGGTTCAATTATTTTTGCATGTGCTTTAAGTGTTGTTTTCACCATATTCATCAGGTATCAGTTGTGCAAGTTTTTTGAGAAAATTGAGTATTAGAAGTATTGCTCAATGCTTTACAAATCAAGTGGAGTACAAAAAAGAATATACAAATGATTAAGCATATTAATTTCTTTCATTTATTTCATGGTGCTATTCACATTACAATACTTCATTTTTTTGCAAGAATACAAATGATGGTACAAATTTGTATTTTGATGCATTTCTTTCAGAATGAAAATGAAAGAAGAAAACTGAAGAATTCACACAAGCCATGGTTTTTAGTTGATTCCATTCATTGCAGAAGTAAATTCTATAACTGAAGGTAATAAAGAATAAGAAGAAGATAGCAAGACATATCCATCATTTCCTGATTCTTGATCTTCAGTTGAGATGCTTGCTACTTGCTATATTCTGCTTTCGATCCCAAGTACACCTGCAAAAAGCTAGGAAGGTCCTATTAGAGCACCGAATATGAGTTATACTACAAGCTCTACCAACAGAAATATAATCCACTCCTCGAAATACATGGAATCAACTAAAAGGAAAAGTGATTTAACAGGAGCAGCAACAATGGAGGCTCAATCTTCATCAAAAAATGAAACCCTAGCTCATACATGGTGGCGCTCTTCACAGCAGAGCAAGCTTTTGAAAATCCAAATGATGCGAATGATGCAAAAAATGGTGTTTTTGTTATTAGGGTTTTCCCCAACCCTAATTTGACCTAGGGAATATATTGCCTTAGTTTTAAGAAATGATAATTTCTAAGTCAAAAATGCATCATGGTGGTCGACATTTCTATATGCCTAAGTCCCTTAGGATTTAGTTTTAATGCATTATCTTTATAAATCCCTAAGGAATTTTATTTTATTTACCTTGGTGAGACATATGCCTTAGTTTTTTTATTGATTCTATAGAAATCAATTACAATGTAAGGATAATATGCATTATTTTTTATGATTTTTTCTAAGGAAAATCAAAGTGTAAATGGAGTAATAATTTTATTATTTTTGCAAATATTTTCCAAAAATCTTCATTGCAAAAATAGGTCAGATTGAGAAGCTGCAAATCATGTAAAGCAAGGATAAAACAATGCTTTATAAATTGTTTTATTCCTTTGCTATTTTAAGTAGATTGATATTGACTTTTCCTCTTGGTCGGATTTGAGCTACATGGAGAGGGGATAAGGTGTGTTTTTTTCTTTTAAAGCAAAGCAGACCTATTTTTAGGTACTTTTCAACATGCACATGCAAAAAGTGAGACTTTTCCATTTCAGTTACTCTTTTTGGGGCAGTTTTTGATGCTTTTCCTGGAGCTTTCTTCTTAAGCTCGAATTAGGGTTTTGAGATATATCTTGAAGAAACACTTAGTGTTTTTCTTAGTTCAGATTATTGTTTCTTGCTCTGATACACATTTTGAGAGCTTGTAAACTTTTTGTACTCAATTTCAGACTTTGGCATACTCCTTTAGCTCAATAAAAGTAACATTCCTATCTCCAATTTCTAATTCTATTTTGCATTTTTAGTATGATGTCTACATTGTGATTCTTTTTATAGATCATTTTCATGTTCTATTATTGCAGATCATTGATACAAAAGGTTCATGTAATGCAAGTTGCATGTTGTGTTTAAGTCTAAACCTACATGCAAATCATATGTACTGGGTGTTCATGAGAGATTGTGAATTCATTGTTGTTTTCTAAAGATTGTTTGTGGGTAGAATACCAAAGTCACCACTAAGTTTTGGAATCATATTAGATAAGTTTTACATTTTAGTCATATTTTCTATCTATTTTTCCCAGAAATTCACTTAGAATAGGATTCATCATTCAGAGAACCAGCTCACTCTGGAGATTCCCTTTTCACATAGATTACCCACATCTGAAAAGGGTTTCCATGTTTCAACAGATAGTTTGATTTATGAAATCTAACAAAGGGTGCATATCTGATTGACAACAGTTTTTGGCATGCCCAGTGCGACTCTGAAAATCAATTTCAGAGAATTTTTCAATATTCTAAAGTTGTTCTTCGGTGTATGCAACAAGTTCAGACTTTTGGAGGCTCATTTCAATATACCCGGTGACTCCATTTCTGATTTTGCATGCAAACTTAGTGCAGCCCGTGCATGAGAAAAGTACAAACCAGATCAAGTTCTACACCTTTCGAATACCGACAATTGTCCCCACCACAAAGGAGAGGTAGAACAACAAAGAGGTTGTTTGAAACACCTGCGAGGTCAAGATCAACACCTCCCATTTTCCATTGCTGCGAGGAAGCAAAGCGATGTTGTTGTTACAAAACCAGCGGAGAATTGCTCCTACTTTCAATATTGTTGAACATCTCGGAAAGTCTCTGTCAGCATGTTAGTATTAGATGCTTTGCACATCCCAGGTCAAAAAAGTTTGTTGCAAGACGTTTTAACTGAGCTTTTCATTTTGTATGATGTTAATCAAGGAGGTGCTAAGGTTGTGCTTGCAAATGATCTAGAGGTTAAGAATGGTCATAAAACTAAAGAGGTAAAGCCTCCCTCGTTTTACTTAAGTCTGATTATTGGTGATAAGATAGTACATAATTGTATGGTAGATTCTGGTACAAGTGGCTTAGTTATGCCTAAGAGTTTAGTTGATAAGCTAGGTCTTGTTTATGATCCTAACCCCCAGAAGGGTGTAGTTTAGTTGGATGGATCTATTGTTAAAACTGCTAGTATAATCAAAAATTTAGCCCTTACTTTGCATGCATCCCTGAATTTCACAATCCATCGGGATATACATGTTATTGATTTGCCACCCCACTTTTCCATTTGCCTCTCAAGGGATTTTACAGCCAAGCTGGGTGGGTTTTTGTCCTCTGATTGGTCTCATTTTTTTCTTAGAACAAGGTATGGTATGAAAGTGACCATAAATTTTGAGCCTCTAGCCAAAGACCATATCGAACCATATTCTCTGAATAATATAAACGCTAACCACTACGTCACCCCTGTACTGGAGGAACAAACCATGACCTTAGACCATAGCACCCCTATAGAAAATGTGAATCTAGATGAGTGGGCAGCCGAAGATCACGAGCTTGATCCTTTTCAGCACACATATGAGATAGGATGAGGAGTTTATATGATTCAAGAACCTGATTTTGATATGCCTAATCTATTTAAAGAAGAAGGACGACCTGCAGAGATAGAAAATGAGCTTTGGAAGCTTTATTTTGATGGCTCAAGGAGTAATCTAGGTGTTGGTGGTGGAGCCATGTTGATTTCACCAGATGGAAACAAATATTATTTAGCTTTCAGGTTTGCTTTCAGTTGTACGAATAATACAGCTGAATATGAAGCACTAGTGCATGGCCTAGAATGGGCCCGAAAGAGAGGTATCAAATGCTTACAAGTTTATGGTGATTCGGAGTTAATAGTAAATTAGGTCAGAAATCTAAATGCTACAAAGAATTATTTACTTAATAAATATAAGCATCATGTATGGGATTTAATGGAATATTTTGATGCTTTTAATATCATTTAAGTTCCTAGAAATGAAAACAAACATGTAGATAGGCTCGCTGCCATAGGAGCCCAATTTGATATTCCAAATGAGATTCACAAGGTAGAGGCATGTCAATATGTAAAGATTGTAGTCAGACCTTTTGTACCTAACAATAATGTGAGTTGGCAGGTTTTTGACAGCGATGAGAAAATTGTGAGTTTTCTAATTACTGAAGCTGAGTTTGCACATGGAAGCCAAAAAAAATGGCAGCAACAATATGATAACTAGATTTTTTAGTTAAAGACAAACAAGTTGCCAAAGGGTTTGGTGACCTTGGAATCTGTTTTCAACTCAGATGACCAAGTATGAAAAGATAAATGCAACATGACTATTAAAGAAGAACACTATGAGGCAATTGAAATTTTCAAAGGTAAACTTCTCAAGCTGGGAAAGGTATGTAATAAAGAGGAACAACAAGCATTTATTCTCTTGTGTCAGAAATTTAGTGATGTTTTTCCTTGGGAGTACAAGGATTTAAAAGGTTTTGATCCAGAACTAGCCCAACATACTATCAAACTAGAACTTGATGCAAAACCAGTAAGGCAAAAACAAAGACCTCTTAATCCCAAATAAGAACACCTTATGAAGGCTGAGTTGAATAAGTTAGTCGAGAGTGGTATTATTTTTCCTATCAAGCATACTTCTTGGGTGTCAAACTTAGTTCAAGTTAGGAAGAAAAGTGGGGAAATTAGATTATGTGTTGATTTTCGTGATTTGAACAAAGTGTCTTTGAAAGATCACTATCCACCCCCTTCCATGTAGCATATCTTACAAGTAGTTTTTGGTTCTGACATATTTTATTTGTTGGATGGGTATTCGGGTTATAACCATATTCTAGTAAAACAAGAGGATCAGTTCAAAACAACATTTACAACTAAGTGGGGCACTATGGCCTACAAGAAGATGCCTTTCGGCTTGTCCAACATTGGAGCAACATTTCAACAAGTGATGGACATGGCCTTTCACAACCTCATGAACAAGTTTGTTCTGGTATATTTAGATGATATTACTATTTTTTCTAGAAATGCTATTAGACATCTTGAGCATTTGGAACAAATTTTTTAGAGATGCAGAGAGTTCAGAGTGTCTCTCAATCTAAAGAAGTGTATTTTTTTTGTACACGAAGTTAAACTCCTTGGACACATTTTTTTGAAGCAAGGTATTTCCATAGACTCTGAAAGATTCTCTGCAATTCTTGAGTTACCATTACCAACTCACAAGAAAGGCTTGCAAAGCTTTCTTGGAAGAATAAATTTTGTGAGAAGATTTATACCTAATATTGCATCCTTGTTGCAACCTCTTACTGATATGTTGAAAATGAATATACCATTCAATTGGACCAGAGAAGGTAAGAGGAGCTTTAAGTAGATTAAAGAAGCCCTTGACACTACTCCTACTCTCATTAATCCAAATTATGACAAATATTTCATTCTTTATGCCTTTGGAGGGGTAGATACTATTTCAGCTTTGTTGTGCCAGGAAAACGATGAAGGCTTGGAGCAACCTGTAGCATTTTTCAGCCAGGTATTACATGACTATGAGGTGAAGTATTCTTTTGTCAAGAAGCATGTTTTTGTTGTTGTAAGAAGCCTCAAAAAATTTAGGCATATGTTATTAAATAGCAGAATTCACTTATTGGTTGCTCATTCAACCATTAAGGACTTCTTACTTAACCGTGAAATTAATGATAAGCATGTTGGTTGGATAACCAAAGTGATGGAGTTTGATGTTGATATTAAAATAACCAAGCTTATTAGAGGAAAGGGTTTGAGTGAACAGATTGCAGAAAATACAACAGGCAGCAGCTTAAAAGAAGTTGAAAGTGTTGATACAGTACTAAATAATGATGATGCAATTGTTGTTTCAGTTCCTGCTGCTACCTAGGTGCAGCAAATGATACACTATTTACAAACTGGTGAGTACCCCGAAGGTTTGGACATAGAAAAAAGAAGGTATTACAGATTACAGTCCATTCATTTTGCAATTGTTGATGGCATTCTTTATAGGAGATACTTTCAAGGTATTTTATTAAGGTGCATTGAGCCTGATCAAGTTCACAAGCTATTAGCAGAATTTCATGATGGGCCTTCAGGAGGCCACTTTGCTACAAGAACAACAGCCCTAAAAATTATGCCGGCTATTTGTTATTGGCCAGATCTATTTAAAGATGCTATTGCTTGGGTCCAAATATGTGAAAAGTGTGCTTTATTTTCTGGAAAACAGAGGCTTGCAGCTCTGCCTCTGCATCCAATTCAAGTGGAGCAGCCATTTTCCAAGTGGGGTTTAGACTTTATTGGGCCAATCAACCTGCCTTCAAGCGCAGGTCATAAGTGGATTCTTACTATGACAGATCACTTCACTAAGTGGACCGAAGTTGTTGCTTTGAAGGAAGCAAACGAGACTTTTGTACTTACTTTCTATCAAGACTTAGTGTCGAGATTTGGTACTCCAAATTCAATAATCTCTAACAATGGTTTAGATTTTATTGGTTTAAGGATTTTTGATTGGCCAGTTAAGAATAACATTTATTTGAACACATCTTCTAACAATTATTCACAGGGTAAAGGTCAGGTGGAATCTACAAATAAGAATATGATTTGGATAATTAAGAAGACAGTTAAGGACAATCAATGGACATGGCATGAAAAGCTTAAGTTATCCCTTTGGGCTAATAGGGTGACTCCTAAAAGGGCCATTGGTTGTCCTCCTTATGTACTTGCTTATGGCAAAGAAGCTAAGTTACTTGTTTCTATTGAATTACCTACTTTGAGCTTTGTTAAAGAGTTGGAATTGTTGAATGAATAGCCTCTTGAGGTGAGATTTGCTCAATTGATAGAGCTTGAGGAGACCAGAAAAGAAGAATTAAGGAAACTTGAAATACATCAAGCTTAGAAGAAGAGCTCTTTTGATAAAAGGGTAAGACCACGAGATTTGATCATTGGTGATCTGGTCTTTAAGTGGAACGAATATAAGAATAAACCTAGATGGCATTCCAAATTTGATGTAATTTGGGATGGGCCTTTTGTGATCACAAAGTGCAAGGAGCACAACACTTTCCAACTTTCTATGTTGACTGGAGAGATGTTGTCTATCCCAGTTAATGGGATCCACCTCAAGCATTGCCTCTGAGATAAGTTCTATCTTGTAAATAAGTAGAGTAGTTGTTGCAAATAAGTGCATTATGCACATTTCATTTCAGTAGTTTTCTTTTCCCTAAGCGGTGTTGCACATGTTCTGTTGGCCACCAGGGCCTGTTAGTTTATTTTTTACATTGTTTGCTTTTGTTTTGTTGTTGTTTGGAGTGTTGTTGTTCAGATTTTTGAGTTTCATGAAGGGGAAAATTTGACTCCGCACCCAATGGAGTTTTAAAAGGCAACTGATCTAATGCTTAGCTGGCAAGCATTAAGCGGAAATGACCAAAATGTTACCAATTTTTCACTACAACTCAATTGGTGGAGCAAGTTGATTTTTTTATATCTTAAAGTGAAGGTTCAGTTATTTATGCATGTGCTTTAAGTGTTTTTTTCACCATATTCATCAAGTATCATTTGTGCAAGTGTTTTGAGAAAACTAAGTTTCAGAAGTATTGATCAGTGCTTTAGAAATCAAGTGGAGTACAAAACAGAATATTCAAATGATTAATCATATTAATTGCTTTCATTGATTTCATGGTGCTATTCACATTACAATACTTCAATTGTTTGCAAGAATACAAATGATGGTACAAATTTTCATTTTGATGCATTTCTTTCAGAATGAAATTTGAAGAAGAAAACTGAAGAATCTACACAAGCTGTCATTTTTAGCTGATTCCATTCATTGTAGAAAGTAAATTCTACAACTAAAGATAATAAAGAATAAGATAGAAGATAGAAGAAGACATATCCATCATTGCCTAATTCTTGATCCTCAGTTGAGACACTTGTTGCTTGCTTCATTCTACTTTTGATCCCAAGTACACCCACAAAAAGTTGGGAAGGTCTTGTTAAAGCTTTCAATATGAGTTATACTACAAGCTCTACCAACAGAAATATAATCCACTCTTCGAAATGCATGGAATCAACTAAAAGGAAAAGTGATTTAACAGGAACAACAACAATGGAGGCTCAATCTTCATCAAAAAATGAAACCCCAGCTCATACATGGTGGTGCTCTTCATAGCAGAGAAAGCTTTCCAAAATCCAAATGATGCGAATGATGCAAAAAAATGGTGTTTTTGTTATTAGGGTTTTCCCCAACCCTAATTCGACTTAGGGAATATATTGCCTTAGTTTTAAGAAATGATAATTTCTAAGTCAAAAATGCATCATGGTGGTCGAAATTTCTATATGCCTAAGTCCCTTAGGATTTATTTTCAATGCATTATCTTTATAAATGCCTAAGGTATTTTATTTTATTTTCCTTGGTGAGACATATGCCTTGGTTTTTGTTTTTTATTGATTTTGTAGAAATCAATTACAATGTAAGGATAATATGCATTATTTTTTATGATTTTGTCTAAGGAAAATCAAAGTGTAAATGAAGTAATAAGTTTATTATTTTTGAAAATATTTTCCAAAAATCTTCATTGCAAAAATAGGTTAGATTGAGAAGCTGCAAATCATGTAAAGAGAGGATAAAACAATGCTTTATAAATTGTTTTATTCCTTTGCTATTTTAAGCAGATTGATATTGATTTTTCCTCTTGGTCGGATTTGAGCTACATGGAGAGGAGATAAGGTGTTTTTTTTTTCTTTTAAAGCAAAGCAAACCTATTTTTAGGTACTTTTCAGCATGCACATGCAAAGAGTGAGACTTTTCCATTTCAGTTACTCTTTTTGGGGCAGTTTTTGATGCTTTTCCTGGAGCTTTCTTCTTGAGCTCAGATTAGGGTTTTGAGATATATCTTGAAGAAAAACTTAGTGTTTTTCTCAATTCAGATTATTGTTTCTTTCTCTCATACACATTCTAAGTGCTTGTAAACTTTTTGTACTCAGTTTCAAACTTTGGCATACTCCTTCAGTTCAATAAAAGCAACATTCCTATCTCCAATTTATGTCTCTATTTTGAAGTTTCAGTATGATGTCTACATTGTGATTCTGTTTATAGATCCTTTTCATGTCCTATTATTGTAGATCATTGATACAAAAAGTTCATTTAATGCAGGTTGCATGCTATGTTTAATTTTAAACCTGCATGCAAATCAATTATGTACTGGGTGTTCAAGAGAGATTGTGAATTCACTGTTGTTTTCTAAAGACTATTTGTGGGTAGAATATCAAAGTCACCATTAAGTTTTGGAATAATATTAGATAATTTTTACATTTCAGTCATATTTTCTATCCCTTTTTCCTAGAAATCCACTTAGAATAGGATTCATCATTTGGAGAACCAACTCACTCTGGAGATTCCCTTTTCACATAGATTACCCACATCTGAAAAGGGTTTCCATGTTTCAACAGATAGTTTGATTTTTGCAAATCTAAAAAAGGGTGCATATTTGATTAACATGTATTATATGGTGTGAATTGTTGATTGGTGTGATATTATGTATTTAGATATGATGATGGTAGTGGTGTGTTGTATGCTCCATATGAATGTTGATTTGGTGCAGGCGCACCCTAGCATGAATAGGCCTCCATGAGGAAACTTCAAGTTTGATTTACAATTAATGTCACAATGTTGTAAATAAGGCTTAAATGGTCATATTGAGTTTGTTTTATGTCATTTTTTGGCATTTGGGGTCATTGGGCTTTAAAATTTAAAAGTTGCACAATTTGACAAAAGTCGTCAATGCAAAATTTGTAAAATGCAACAAATTGAAAGAAGATGGAAGATCAAAGGTCAAGGTAGTTGTAAAATCAATTTTAGGCATTGTAATTTCTTTATAAAGTCTTATTGACACTTCACCTATTGGAAAAACAAGGATAGACAACTAAGAGGGGGGGTGAATCAGTTGTCCCAGAATATTTAAAATTTCCAAACTTAACTTGATCTCGGATCTAATGAATGAACAATAAACCACAGACAATCAGCACATCAGAAACACAAAGAACACCAAGATTTTTTTACATGGAAACCCTGTTAGGGGAAAAACCATGGTGGATATCATTCCACAATATTATACACTGTTAAAAGTATAATGAAGAATAATTGGAATGCACATGCATTCAGGAACACTGCCTAGAGCTCATGACTGCTCAAATATAAGAGTCCTCACTGCCTAAAGAAGACACAGTCTTACAGTAATTCAAATTAGATCTGTAAGGTGTGAATTGAGAAAATAGCTTCTAGAAAAGCTTGATTTCAATTCTGATTAAGCACAGAAGCACTCCTTCACACTTCGCTCAAACTTCTTCACACTTTGCTCTGAAATCAGATGATTAGATCACTATTTGCACACTTTCTCTTTCTCTAGCACTTCTTCACTATGTAACTTCACACAAAGAACTGCTCTTATATATCCACAACATTGAATTACATCAACAACTTCGTTGGCCAAAATAAAATATAAAACATATGCACAATGTTGGCCCAAATTAACAGGTAAATTTTCAATGTGAATCAAACACCATTAGCCACAACATAATGAAGACTTAAAACAATATCCTCGAGCACACCGAGCACACAAGAGAAAAATCACCAACCATGAGCACACCGATCAACACGGACATGCAACAAAGATAGAGCATGATCTAGAACCATCCACAACCATCAAGAATCATCAGAGAAGCATCCACAACAACTAAAATTACTAGAATCACATCAACTTCAATCAGGAACACTAACTGAAGCCACAAAAAAACTATCAGAACACAACAGTTCATAACACGATTAAATCTTCACGCAGACCTCTGAAACTTTCAAAGGATAAACTAGATATACTCATAAATAAACCATTTAGTCCACAATGATTAATCATCAATGTACTAAGCAAGACACCTTCATGACCTTCATTGTTCCACTGTCAACCTACAACTCTTTCTTTAACAATTTTCTCAATATCCTCAACATATACAACCTATAATACATCAATGCTAATAGTGTTGACATCAATGACAACCACATATCAGCAACACAACCACAACATCCAACAATATCCCCCTTTGGCATTGATGGCAACACATGATGTGAAAAACACCATCAATGCAACTCTCAATCAGCGCTTACTCCCCCTTAGATTCTGACTCTTCTCCTCATGTTGTTTTTCACATTGCTCTTCTCCCCCTTTGACATCAATGGAAAAGTTAATCATTATCTTTCCACATACAAGCTCTGAACCACATATTTGCACATCTGACTACTCCCCCTAAGTAGCAGCCATGGAAACATCAATCCAAATCATAATATAGCTATGAAACACACATATTGATGTAATTAAATGCATCTCTAGTTCTTCTCAGGAGGGGTAATCACCCCTAGCATCCCTCTAAGATACTCAAAAGTATCCTTTGGCAATGGCTTGGTGAAAATGTCTACAATTTGTTCTTTGGTAGGCACATACTCTAGTCTGAATTCTTTCTCACTCACTCTCTCCCTTAAGAAGTGAAGCTTGATTGATATATGCTTGGTCTTAAAGTGTAGCATCGGATTTTTTGATATGTTTATTGCACTTGAGTTGTCAGAGTATATGGAAATAGGCTCATCACATACTACTCTGATATCTTTTAGCATATGTTTCATCCACAACACTTGAGTACAATTATTTTCATCATCAATATACTTTTCCTTAGCAGTAGATAGGGATATGGAATTCTTCTTTTTACTCAACCAAGACACTAGCTTCTTAAACCCTAGGAAGAAGGCACCACCACTAGTACTTTTCCTTTCATCTACATCTCCTACCCAATCCGCATCAATATAGGCACTCAAGGTAAGATCATCATCTTTAGGATACCAAAGCCCAAAATCATTTTTTCCTTTCAAGTATTTGAAAATTCTCTTTACAATAGTCACATGAGATTCTTTCAGATCAGCTTCAATTTTGGCAACAGGGGCAAAGGTTTCTTCAAAATAAATACCTTCCATTTGTGAATACCCTTTACATACCAGTCTTTTTTTATTTTGAACCACTTCAACTTGTTCATTCAACTTATTCTAAAAGACCCATTTAGTACCAATCACATTTTTATCTTTAGGTCTAGGAACTAGAATCCATGTATCATTCTCTTCAATCTACATGAGTTCTTCCTTCATAGGTTCCATCCAATGTTCATCACTACAAGCTTCATTGACATTGTTAGGCTCAATCTTGGAAAGTAGACAATACTCTTTTGCAATCCTTCTTCTAGTCTTCACACCTTTATTCTTATCTCCTCTAATTTGATCTTTAGAATGATTTAGCTTTACATACCTCAAAATTTTAGGATTCTCTCACACTTCTGGTTCTTATGTTCTTTCTTATGCACTTCCACTTGTTTCTCCTTCTTGAATTTCTTGATTTATCAGAATAATTTGAACTTGATTTTGTGTCTAAGCATTCTTCCTTTTGTATATACTATCTTGATGGTCATCTGAATCATATCCACTATATCCAGATGATCTAGCAGAGTCCTCATCAACTCTTACATTTTCACTTTCAACCATTTTTCTCAATCTTCTATTATAGCACCGGTAAACCTTGATTTTAGTAGAGTAACCTAGAAATATTCCTTCATC
>VDFB02067372.1:0-19294 GCA_007258455.2 Sequoia sempervirens
AATTTAGTATTAAAAAATAACTTAATAAAGCAAACTAAAATGAAATAAATTAAATTAAAATTACCTTCTTGTACAAGGTCTAAAACACGATCATAATCTTTAGATGCAAACAATTGATCATTTTCTTCAATAGTTCTTTCATATTGATTATGTGCTTCTACAGGTGTCAATGATCTTTTCTGCCATTGTTCAACCCATTCTGTATTTTCACAAGCTTCCCAATTTCATGAGATACAAAAATGGAAAAAACATGCAAGCTCCCTTGTCAAAATAGTCCATGTGCTTGCTGTTGCACTCCTAAATGAATGCCATTTAGTAGATCCACTAATTGTCTCACAATCAACTCTAGATACAATTTTCTTCTTCCACCAACCAAAGTCGATGAAGCTGTAGAGTAATCCTTGAACTAGAGTCTTGAGATAATAATCTTCTATTACCCAATCCACATCTCCTTGCATTTTTAAAAATTTCTGAATCTCAGCAATTTTAATTGTTCTCTAGCAAGAATTCTTTTGACACACGCACCAGCTCCATCATATTCTCCTTTACCATGCCTAGCTTCAAAAAAACTCCATATATGTTGGACATTAAGTTCCTTGTGAACCCTACTTAACCAATAGAACATTCTAGCATTTTTGAACTGCCCCGTACAATTATTTGACCATATGAGGTGTTCTTTCATATGGATTCCTCTTTCTTTTAAATTTCTATAAAATATACTAAAACAATATTGAACAAACTCTGATGAATGTAACCGATTGTCACTCAAATAAAAATGATACTCCCTCAAAACTTTTCTATCATCCTCGGTGCTATCATCTGCATGTCTATAAACAATATGGACAAACATAGCTACTTGCATAGAATTATAATATTGAGATTGAATTTCCTCTTGCGGAGCGAGAGTATAATTCTCCGTAAAATCAACCACTGAAAGTATAGTACCAATTGGAAATGTGTTTCTACATGCGCGAAATTGGCCATCAAGCCATCGAGCATGTTCAGAGTGCATAACATATTTTGGTAGAATTTTATTATTAAATTCACTCATAAATGCATGCACACTAACTTTTTCTGTAACTAAATCACAGCTTTCCTATTTTCCATCTTTTAAAGAATACTAAACATTCCTAAATCTTTTGGCGTCTACTAATTTATTTGTGAAATCATGATCAACACTTTCAATGCAAAATAATTTCTCTTAAAATAGAAAGATTTCCCTTGATTAATGCATTTATCGAGGAAATACAGAACTTAAATAAAATAATCTATCATTAGATTTTCACAAGAAACAAACCTAGAATAAAACTCTCTTATTGATTCGGTGCATATCAATACCACAATCCTGTATAATCATATTTAGAATGCAAGATTACAAGCATTATATATGAAAAGAGCATCATAAAAATAATATTAGGAAATTGAACATGTATTTTACAACAACAAGATATTAGTTGCTTATTAATTTTTACATACCAAGGTTTACATTTTTCAAAAGACCTTTGACTTATTTTAATATTACCAACTAACATTGAATCGTTACAAAATTTTCTATAAAATTCAGTTTGTGTTGCATCTAATAGGTGTTTTAGGTGAGGATCGCGGTTTTTGGACCCCACCCTTAATTTTCAAAAGAAACATCCTCTAGCATTAGATAGAGAGCCTAAAGTATTATCATGCAAAATTTTTTCAATCAGATTTAATTTCAACACTCAATTTTATAATATAGGACCTCGGTGAGTAGATCCCTTTGAGAGCTCAGCATTGATTGATAGGATCATTTTCTATACTTTCTCTTCTTTTTTGCCAACTCTTTAGTAATGTTTAGGATGCATTTTTAAAACTTCCACAATATTTCTTACCATTCTTTATTGAAGTTATTTTTGACTATAGCTGATAGTTATAGCTCTTCTTGCTGTGTTTTTATCTTTAGATCGACTATTTTTCCCAATAGATTGAATGGTACTAGCAACAGTAGACATAACATGTTTTAATGATTGATCTTTTTCTTTTTGTTTTAACATAAAAACCTAACCTTTTCATTACTTTCCTCATTTTGCATTCTCATCAGGTGCACCATTAGTTGACATTGAGAATGCAATATTTCTATAATAAAAGAGTCGATTGTATATTCTATTCGCATGTGTTCTTATTTTTCCTCCAAGAGATTGTCCGGGAAGATTATCTAAAACGCACCGCTTTCAATTTAAAAGTATTTTCATTAAATTCAACATCACATTCTAAATTTTCATCTTCATTTTCATCAACAAAACAGTTTTCATTTTCATTTTCATTTTCATCAACAAAGCGGTTTTCATTTTCATTTTCATCTTCATTTTCATTAACAAAACGGTTCTCATTTTCATTTTCATCAACAAAACGGTTTTCATTTTCATTTTCATTTTCATCAAAAATATAGGTTTTGTTTTCATTTTCAAGAAAATGATCATTTTGATTTTCATTTGCAACAAAAGATTTTTCTTTTTTGTTTTCAACAAATTCTATAAAAGTTTCATTTCTTTGAATATAGTCAATGTAAACATCATTATATCCAGCTTCTTGTAAATCTTCTACAAACAAATTTACCATGTCACTAACATGTGGATTTGAAGACGTACCTGGATTTGTGTATATTGAAACATTCTCCATAGCATTCAAAGAGGGATTTGAAGACATAGTAGGACTTGTTTGTATAATCATATTCTTCTCCAAATTGACTCCTTGCAAATTAGCTTCATGTACAACTATGGTATCTTCAATGTTTTCATCTTTAATAGTTGTTGAATTGGTTGCTCCACCATCGTTCATTGATTTTATTCTCATTCTTCTTTCTCTTTCTCTTTGTCTCTCTTTTTCTTTATTTGCTTCAACTTCTTGAGGAGTCAATGTCTTTCTTCTCTTATTACGAAATTTATCTCCCATAATTATAAAAATCTCAAGCACAGATGAATGTTAATAGTGAAATACTTCAAAATATTGAATCCAAATTGGAAGTTGAATACCTATTACGCCAAAATTCTTCTTCTTGTGTTCCTCAACACAAATAGAAAACTACCACAATTCCACTTTAAAAATTGTTCTCTTTATGCTTCCTTTGAAAAATTCAATCCATATTACAAATTTCACTTCAAAAATGGTGTAGACGATGCTCCCTCTGATAAAATTAACAAAAAATCAAGTTGACCACCTGTAAATACAATAACATATGAAAAATAATTGATTTTCAGTGCTCTCGGCCGTACATGTCAAGTTGCAAAGTTGCAGAGTTGACAGTAATTGTCAACAGTGTTTTTAAATAATATAAAACGGGATCCCATCTATAAAGCAGCGATCGGATTTTATAACAAAATAGGATCTAGATTACCATGGCGATCACGTTTATATCGCGGGATGAATAAAGCTCCATAATCGAGGATCCGCGTTCAATAAAATTCACTCGCGAAACGTTGTGAAGATAGCAGATCTCGTGTTATAAACGGGATCCCGTTACGTTTTCAACGGTCGAAAACGAAACGGGATCCCGATTGTAACACGGGATCCCGTTTATTACTAAACGGGATCCCGTGTTATAATCGGGATCCCGTTTTTTGAAATTTGAATTTGGTTTTGCATCGTGGGCGGGTTTTTGCCAAGGTTTTCGGTTTGGGAATAGCTTTGGAAGTCCGAACCTAAGCCTTCAACCTAGTTTGACCTGCAAATTGAAAGCCCTAACAATGTCAAAACAAAATATTGACTTTGGACATATGGCTGACGACCTTTTTTTGAAAATTTTCTGACAAAATGAAAACCCATTTTAGATCAAACAATGTAGATTCTAAATATATAATTTGTTTTGCAATTGAATTATTTTTTGTATTTTTCAATTAATTTCTAATAAAATTGGTCCATAAACTTTAAATATCAGAGTTTTTTACTATTTGAATAACTTTTGATCAACATAACATTTTGACAAACGGATTGCATGAGAGAAACTTCAGACAATTCTTTTCAATTTGAAAAAAAAATTAAATAAAGAATGATAAGTTTAGGTCATCTTATGCATGTCGTATTACGACGATTTTTCAAAACAACAACAAATTTTCCCAATAAAAAAATTAACAAAAAAAAATTCAATAAAAAATTACAAAAATATCAAGAGCAAGGTTCAGTGAGTCATAAACTTTTCCCAAAAGGATTTAGAAAAATACGATAATTTAAGTCAAAATATGGATGTCGTACACGTGCATGGTATGGTACAAAAAACTTTTAAATGTGGTTTTGAAATGCCTATTGAAACTCAATTTGTACAATCTGGGTATTGAATAAATTACATATTTGGAAACTAGACTCAGAGCACTACATTTTATGATTAGTGACTTTTTTAAAGATTTCATCTCTAAGTGCTTCAAATTTTAAGGTCAAATGTGTCAAATACTGAAAATCAGGGAAAACACTTCCACTTTTTGGCCAAAAAGTGGACTCAACTTCTTGCACACACCCCTCTCATTTTGTCAATGTAAACAGAGACATCCATGATAATATGAATGGCATATCCAAAAGGAAACAATAGTATGGAGTGTAATTTTATTCGCTTTAATATGACTTATTAGAAGCTTGGAGGGGACTAAGAAGCAAAGCATAATGTTGTTTGCTAAGTATAAGCCCGTTTTTTTGAAGGAAAATAAGACTATTGTCAAAATGTCTGCCAAAAATTCATCATGAGAATACAAAATCATGAATCAAAATAATTGATAAGTCTCTGACATAAGCAATGCAGTTAACAAAAATGAAGCATGGATAGTTAGTAAATTCACAAACATTGTGAGCAGCAAGGTGTATAATGAATATTCATGTTCATGCTCTTTTAAAGTTCTTTACATCTTCATGGATATAATGAACTTGTAGCAAAATTCTGCAAAGTGCTAATCTTGCTATTGAACACATGGCTTGATCAAAGTCATGCAATGAAGCTCCAGAAATATAAAAGGTAGTTGTGTAACAAAAGCAAAGTGAGGATAGTTGTAAGAATTTATACAACACAACCATAATGGAGGTCCAGCTATGACAACTTGCAGCTGAATGGAAACTTAGTTTTGGGGTTTAACATCAAGGGGCTTTATATTTTTTTTTACTCAGAAGCGCCAATCATGGTTGTAGCTTTCAAAAAGAAGAATGTATTTAGGTTTCTTTCATGGAAAACACAAAATATAATAAGTTATGCTTTATTTCTTCACAATAGAGGAAAAAATGATTGTGTGTGATTTTGAAGGTGTGAACGAAGTGAAACCAAAATCATCGGGTATACTTACTAGCAATTTTCTATAGAAAAATACATTGCTATACCTGCATATATAACTTCATAAAATCTCCATTAACAGCCACAAAGTAAAAGATATCAACAAAATATGCAAAGACAAGAGGATATTAGAAGTAATGTGTTATGGCTGTGGCTATAAAAGCCTGAAAGTGCCCTCGAAACAAATAAAAAATGTTTAGAATGGTAGAAAAAGCGAACTTACCATGCACTGTTTCAAGGAATTCCTTTGGAAATCATCAAGAACATTGATGTATGGCGGATAAAAGTCTTAGAAAACTCACAGTTTCAGACCCTAATCTCTATGGCGGTGAAACAGAGAACTCCAGAAGTTTCCCTAGAAGAAGTGAGTTGAAATGAGTGATGATTAGGGATCGTCATGAATTCACTTTGAGTTATGCATGATTAGGGCTTGTTCAAACTTGAGCCAACTTTATCACCATATGATTAGGGTTCCATAAGTCTTGTTTAGGCTTAGTAAAGGCTCGGTCAAGACTATTGTAAGTCTTGTTTTGTCCTTATTACTATTGTAAAAAGACTTTGCATAAAGTCTTTTTAATTAAAACCAAGCCTTAAAACATTAGCCAATATTTATTGCATGATTAATGATAAGTCTAATATATTAGATATTAATATTAAGGTGACATTTTATCACTATAAATACTAATATATGTAATATATTTAAGAGATCATTGTATTTTCAATATTAAAATGATCACCTCGATTATTTTTTATTTAAATATACTATCACCCTTTTTTTTAAAAAGAATGCAATAAACATAAGTCCAGTTTGGAGTATTTTGTCATGCAGAAATGGAGTTCTATTTTTGGAATCATTTGAACGTGCATTCTGAAGTGCAATTGGAGTTCTTTTCATGCATTATGGAGTTTAATCCACCTTATCTAGAATAAGCAATCAAGGGTAAATGTATTTCCTTGCATTTATTAAATTCCCTATTTTATTATTTTAGACATTAGGCCAAGACTTGGTTGTTAAATTTCCTATATCATAAGCCAAGCAAAAATCCCTTACAAAAGTTCCTTTGATTTGTTCTTGCAACACACTATTGTGCGAGACTTAGCCTTGCATTTAGGATTCTAGGGTCATATAGCCCATAAAAAAAAGGTTACTCATGCCCAAGAAGGATCATAGCCTACCAAGGGAGTGGGAGTTGCTTAGTGATAGACTATTTATTTCTCAAATTGTCTCTATTCACACAAGTTGGTTTTGCTTCCCATTCCAAAAGATAACCTTTTATTTAGTGCCAAACTCTGTAGGTTGTGATCTACTAGAAAAATTAAGACTTATCATGTTTTCGTCCTACTTCCTCTTCTATAGAATTGAATATATCATTTTTTTTACATGAACTACCAGTATACTTTCCCATTGAAAAGTGTTCTAATTAAAATGCATATTTGAGTGACCTTATTCAAGTTCTATGACCAAGAATGAGTGGTATGAGATAATTTTTTTTGGAGACAAAGAATCTAGTGTTACACTTTTCTGCAAGTGAATACTTGAAATCTTTGTCCATTTCTAAAAACTAAGAAAAACTAAATTTTTTAATTTTATATTGTTTGAGTTCAAAGAGGCCCACAACAAAAGTTCTAGATGCTTTATTTTTACTCACTCAACTTAGTTCAAGTGTTCGCTTGGAGAGGTTGGTTAAACCCAGTATTCCCAAACAGAGAAAAGTAATACAATACAATACTAATTAAACGAGCTCTAGATGTTTTATCTTCACTCACTCAACTCAAAAGTGTTTGCTTGGAGAGTTCTTGTTTTGCACCCTAGCATGCCAAAACATTTCAAGCTACATTGCATTGTCGATACCTTTTAAGAGACCAAAGGGAAAAATGGTAGAAAATTTTGACGAGTTATTACTCATAAACTATGGCACTTCGAAACATTTTTTCTGAAGTTACACAATCATGTAGGGCCCGTCTAAAATAACCTCTCTCAATTTTTCATATCTTTGATTCATTTGTCTATGGTGACAAGTTTTAGTTGATGGAAAAAATGTCAAATGCATGCAATGTAAAGTTGCAACCTGTGGTGTAATTTTCGTTATGTTTGTTGTGCGACCAAATCGACAGTTCCAACATGTTTATATGGGTAGGTTTATGCTAGGCAAGGCAAGGTCCTTTTTTGTGCACCATAATGCCAAAACATTCTAGGCTACATTGCACCAATGATCTCTTAAAAGACCTAAGTGCAAAAGGGAGAAAAAAATTGACGAGCTATTACTCAGAAATTGTGGCACTTAGAAACATTCCATCTAAAGGTATATGATCATGTCTAGGGATTGTCTATAATAACCTCTCTTGTTTTTTCATATCTTTGATCAATTTTCCCATGGTGACAAGTTTTTAGTTGATGGAAAAAACATCAAATGCATGCAACATAAAGTTGCAAGGTGGTGTAATTTTCATTATATTTGTAGTGCAACCAAGTTGGATGTTCCAACATGTCCAGATGGGTATTTTTATGATAGGGAAGGTCTTTTTTTTATGATAGCTTGCTAGAAGAGAGTAACATGTGTTGGGGGGAAAAACATAAGTCTTTTCTTTATCCTATTGAGTCAATCTCCTTTGGTCATCCAAAACAAATATGTCTATTTTGTAGTCTTTGAACAAACTCCAAAAAGACATTTGAATGCTATAAAAATCATGTCTTTACCTTCTGTATCATTAAAGCTCATAAAACAACTCCTAGATGCTTGCAAAAAGGTTCAAACTACTCAAAACTACCTCTTAGATATGCTCCATTTATTTGCACAACCAAACAACTTGCCTTAGATGCTTGGAACTACCCCCTAGATGCTTTCAACTATTGTCCCTTAACCACTCATAGAAGCCAAAACTGCTCAACCTCTTCATAAATGCTATCATACTTATTCTTCATTTAAATCAATCTTAGTTCCAAAAATTCCAACACATGGACTAGTGAAGTTTTTGGCATATGGATTGGTGAATTTTTCTGTGAAACCATAAACTGGGTTTTCGTGAAGTTTAATGGGTTTTTTTCCTTCTTGCTTCCTAATTTCTATAAAAAAATCTCAAGAACCTAGGTCATAATTTTTAAGATGTGACGAGATCTCAACTGCCGAAAATCCCTCACTTTCTTCATCATTACTAGACTCATAACTAGAGTGGGTGCTCCAAAATTTCAGGTTCATTACTAGGTGATCCCACAATAGTGGTTTACAATTTTTGGCCAAACTAGACACTAAAATAATTTTTTCTAACTAAATATTCACTTTCGGGCACCTATAGTGGCTAAACTATGAGGAATTTGAAGATGATGCAAACTAGAGTTTCACGATGTTTTGTCTATAGATTATATATATTTTTTTCATAATTTTTGGAATCAGATTGCACCTCTTTTTCCATCTTCCTCGAAAACTAGTCTTTTTAGAAAACAACATTTTAAGGAGTGGCACTCACCGTATAATGCATAACTTTTTTTTTCATGAAGGATAAAATTCTAATTCTTTCAAATTTAGATTTGTAACTTCGATATCTTGTGCTTCCACTTAGTTAGATAGGGTTTTATTGAATATTTTTTCCTTAATCAAGTTTCGAAGTCAAACCAATTACAATTCAGACATAGGCAGACCCTATAATGCGTAATTTTTTTTGTATTTATCAAAATTCAATTTTTTTTATTAGATCAAGGACTTCAATATCTGGTGCACTCATATTTAAAAAAAAAAAATGATAATCTTCTATTTTTCCACATGTGTAAAACAAAGAGCTTCATTTTCGATGAAAAACCTAAGTTTAATAAAACTAAAACAAAAATAGATAATAAAACTAAAACATATTAAAATTATAGTCATTGGATAGCTCGTTATGAGGACTACCTAATTCCAGTTTGGTTTGTGAAGTCTCCTCCATTTTCATCCTCAACTCAAGCTTCGAAGGGCAAAAATTCTGGTTTTTTTTTTGCTAGAGAGCACAAAGGTGGGAAAAGGAGGGTTCACTCAAACCAGGGAGGGTTCAAGCAAAATAGGGTTCATTCGAACCCCCTTTCAAAAAGGAGTTTCATTGTTTTTTTTGGCGAGATGAGGTCCACCTTGCATTTAACTAGTTCACATGAACCAGGGTTCATTCGAACCCTTTTTTGGTTTGCTCAAACAAAAGGGTTCATTCAAACCCCAAAAACCAAATTTTTTGTATGGGGTCATTTCTTGCCACTTTTCCTTCCTCACTCAAATTGTAAACCACTTTTGTGGGTTTCACTACTTCTCCTTGACTGAAGAAAACACTAATTTAGCTAATAAATGAGACATTTTTTTGACATTTTTTTTGTCTCATCAATATATATATTTATTTTTATTTTTGTGATTATTATAAAGAGCTAAAATAAATTTCCTAACCCTCCTCTCAAGACTATTGTGGGAAGTTGTTTTGCTATCTTAGCTTCCTTACATTATCTACTATTGTGTTCTTTTTAATATTTATGTCAAGAGCATAATAGGTAAATTGACATTCAAATTTCTATTCTAAGTATCTACCTTATGATGGCCATTAACTGTAGCTATGACAAATTGAAGACCCTTACTAGAAGTATGTAGGCATCATAATTCTTACCCTCTTTATGAGTAGAGGTGTTCTTAATCAATATATGGAAAATCTATTCTAGGATTTAGGGAGTTCTCATTATTTTTATTCATGTTTCATCTTTAAAGGAAGAGGAAGAATCTTCTATTACATGATATTTATCATATATATATTTTACTCTCCCCTCTTATCCTCCTATTATTGTGACTAAGGACTTCAGTGATGCACTTTTCAATCTACTTTAAGGTAGAATACTTCTAGCACTACAACTTGTCCACCCTATCTTCTATATAACCCTTGATGTTGGGCCAAGGTCTCTTCATGAATATTGTTTTATAGTTGACTACCATCATAGAATTTTATAGATCTGTCACACATTTTCCAACATCTTCAATTTTTGATACATTGAGACCTTTGTTGCTACAAAATGTTTGAGGAGAATTTGCTCATATCCTTAGTCACTAGACTATATTCCTACATATGTTATTAGCTATTGCTTCCTATTTGACTATCCCAACATGGTCATCTTCTCATAATGTTCATTTATAGCTTCATTTTGCTTCTCTTCAACAAGCCTTTAAAATTTTTTAGACAACCCCTCATTCATACATAGGTTATTAGGATTTAATATATGTTTGAAAATGTTTTAAAAGAAATTCCACACATCTCTTTAGTAACAACAACAACACTCTATAGGCATTTGCATCAATGATAGAGATTGTTTTTCCTTTGTGCTTTATGAAAATCATTGATATAGTTTTGGGCCCCCTCAAGATGATGGTACAAACCATTAGGGTTTCAAAGACTAAATAGGGTTTAATAATTTCTCATGTACCTTATGACGAAGCCAATAATATTTGATAGACCTCAATCCATTGTTTGACAATCATTTCTTCATTTTCATTCAATGTTAGATGGAAGTCACTCAAAGACACTCTAATAGTAGGCCATAACTCCACATGAACCTCCTAGGGTTTGATATCCTTCAATGTTGAGAAAATGTGTCTCAACCTTGCAATTACATAAGGTAAATTGTTGATACATAATGTATTGTTAAACCAACGATGACTGAGGGGGGGAATGGGGGCACAGGGGGTTCTCTCCTATACCCCCTCCCCCCCACCCCCCCTCAATGGGGTTTGAGGGGAACATCTCCTAGACTAGGGTCCAAGGGTAGTGCACCCTCGTGGGGGCTCAAGGGAAACACCCCCAAAAGGAAAATTTATTTATATTTTTTATTATTATAAATCTGTACTGTTCATCATTATGTCTCATATATGATGGTTGATATTTTATTATCTTGACTTGTCATAGAAGGAAACCCTATATTATGAGGGAATTGTACTACGATTGTGTATTACGATGTATTTTGAGAGTTTGATAGCGTTCGTGTTGCCTCTAGATCTTTGAGTGGTGATACTCCTATGAGAAGCTTGCTCTGCAAGTATATTGTAATTTTTGTGATTTTCGAATAATATATTGGGTGGTTTTTAGAGAGTTGGGTTTTTCTCCTAAAAGGGTTTTCCCCATGTAAATCACTGTGTTGTGGTATAAATGATATTTGTGTTTATTTCTGTTTAAATTTATGTAACTACTAAATATTTGTAAAAAAATTGCAAATTATTCTCCTCTCAAGATTGGTGTAGGAAGTTGTTTCGCTACCTTAGCTTCCTTACATTTCTAGGGTTTGAGAAGTTTAGGCTTTTCATTTTGATAACATAAATGTATTGGAGGGAATTTTTATACTTGATATACATTCATGGTTGAGTTAATATCAATCATTTGCATTCATCCTAGAACTTCTTGTTGTAACAAACGTTACATAGCCCTTATACTTTGATAAGAGTAAAAACAATGATAACTTAGCTATCCAACTATGATTGAAGATTTAAAATATACATGAAATTTATGAACTAGACTTTAGATGACACCATTTATCAATCCAAATCTAAATATAAGCATACCATTATACAACTTTCACAACCTAATCACCATCATGGATCATGAAACTACAACAAATTCTTAAAACAAGTTATGGATAGTTATATTTATGACAACATTTCTCACTGTTTTAGATAAAAGTTTAGTGTTTAGTGTATAAAACTAACTTCCTTTCATAATGAGGATCTTTACACTAAAAAATCTTACTTATTCATAAACCTCTCATACTTGGTGAAGTACAAAATGCATCCCATGTAGGACCTTCTTTCTAGAGACATTTGAATATGCAAAAATGAGTTCTTACTAGCTCTTGACATTCCTCCCTCTTCATAGAACATGTCATATACCCTTTTGTTTCTTCTACAACATGAAAGGTGTAGGGACAACAAGGTAGTTTCCAGACCTTCAATATAATTGGTTTATTCAACAAAACTAAAATAGGCTAAACCTAGAAACTTCCCTTTGAGAATTTTGACTTCTTTACAACAATTTTCCCTCCTATATATGAACATGATATTTTGAGACAATAAATGCTCTTATGTTGAGTGCTTAGGACTTTGAATTTTTTTTAATAAATCAAAACAACATATTTATTTTTTTGACATTATATAAGACCTTTCAATGCTCACTTGAAAACTTGTGAAATAAACACTGCATTCTCCTAAGAATAAAACATAATTATTTGAGTCAAAAGACCCAATAAAATCAAAACTATTCTTAATGTTATTTCATATCATTTTATACTTTTCTTATTTTGGAGGTATGTCTATGTTGAGTCATTCGCCTTCATATGCTTAAAATGCTAAACAATCAAATAGAATATTTGGATTAGCCTGATCACCTTTAGGGTGGGTGTACATACTTTGATAATGTTATCTAAATGTGGACTTCATGGCATGTTTATGTATCCAAGGTGTTCATATAATTAAAACTTTTCATGTTCCTTATTCCTAGTTTGGGCTTTATTATATTTTCATGGTGGCCTATGCATTAAACACCAAGCCCCAAGCCTTAATTCTATTTTCCTAAAAGCTAACTTTATAATTCATTCTCCTTTTCAAACTAATGTTGTTTTATCATATTTTGGTTCCCTTTTTCACACTTTTGTAGTTTTATTATAAAAACTAATGAATAATTCTTATTCTTTTGGTTCTTTTCAAGTTGTTTATTTTCTTTTTTCATTCTTTTCTCTCATCTACCTACCCTTTATTAGGCTGGATCTGCAACTCCAATTCATTTTCTCCTCTTCTTGATGATGGATCATTGAGTGTGATCCAAAACGTCTTTATATGATTGATAAAAAAATACACACAATTGAATCCAAAAGCCAATAATTATAACTTATGGATTGTGGAAAACTCATGCCAACTAATTCATATGGTACCAAAATTCATAATGTATAGCCTGCACTTACACCTTTACACTTTAATTTTTAATCATTTAGTGATTGTCTATAGCTTGAAGACAAGTAACTCAACACACAAGATTAAAGCATCTAACACTATCCCCACAAACTTCTCCAATATTCTCTACCACTAGGTGCCTATTTCCTCTACTAAACCTTTGCTACATGTAGCCCTTGGTTGCCTCATGACTACCATTCATCACTCACCACCACACTTACACTAGTTACCTTTTTCATGGTTATGCTACTATTGGAATTTTACAATGGTCAAACATTATTAGTTTAGCTTCTCTTTGTCCCATATACACATGACATTGGATACTTTCCCTATACACACCACTAATCCTCCTTTAAAATTTCTCACTACTTATCTCTTTCCTAGCAACCACTCCAATTCATAGCATGTATAGTAGTTATTGGATTGAGGATGCATTCATAATTGTTCAAATGCATTTGGTGTATGCTAGAAAATTTGTATACTATCACATTCCATCTAATTGATGCTAACTATGGGTCACAAATGCTTTACCATGGGTGCATAATTATTCATTGAAATTGTATATATTAGGAAACAAATGATGTCCTACCACATTTTATCTTTGTGGTGGTAGTGTGCTTGATATTATGGATGTGGTTGTACTCTCTTCTAGTAACATATTGATAGGTGGCATATTTTACATGTGGCAATAAGCAATGATCCAACCATGCTTGGTTCTTTACTTGAAGACTTTTTAGCATATGCTTTAGCTCCAACCAATGAATGTGACCTATCAATATTTTATCAAATACTAACTAAAGTGTGACCGATAACTTTTTTTTTTAAATGATGTGCATCTATAATTATGTGTTGTAATCTAGCCATGGGATACAAAGGTGAGACATGTAAATGAAATAGATCAAATCAATGTTCAAACACATTAAATACATGCCCAACAACCATTCAAAATTGTGTGCTCCATGGCCTAATTTTTTTGTTTCTACAACATCATGCAGTGGTATTTGGAGCTTTGAATAGTCTTAAATCCCTTTTGTAACATAAGCCTAACACTTATAACCTTTAATTTAATATTTTTGACTGAGTTATCCATTGAATTTTACTTCTAGGCTAGGCTCCATAGTTTAAATATGCATGGCATACTAAAAAACGTCCACCACATCCTTATTTTGGGTTAGATAAGGTAGAAAATAGGTCTCAAAGTTAACTTGTCATTGAGATAGGCCACCAATTTCTATTAAGCTTGAGTGCACATAACAAGATTGGGAGAGGACAACACATCAATGAACTTCAAACTTGAAAGTTAAAGTTAATAGAAGTGGGGAAAATGATTAAATCAAACTTTAAATGGCATTGCTTGTCTAGGCACTTAATTTGAAAGGGATGTGAGGGCCCTAGTTAACTCTAGTTCAATAGCTTTGTCAAGTTCAAGATGGAAACATTTCTTAATTAGTGGATTGAGTGAGTGAATAAACTAAAAATAAAAAAGCTTCCAAATCCATAAGAACACCAAACATGACAATTTTAACATTATGGATGTGAGAGCTTGATTAAACTCAAAATTGAAAATGGCTTTGAGTCTACAAGGTGATCTCGAACATGACATGAGAGTTGAATTTGAATGTAAGGCCACTTGGTGAATTGTGTTATGTAAAGTCTCGGGTCTACTAAGATACATGAATTCTTCTAAATGTAAATGATTTAATCTTGAATGTAAAGTAAAAAATAAAATAAAATTTATAATAAACCGAGTCTAGAAAATACTTAAATATGATATATTTTATACAACCATACTAAAATGTCATAATAAGAAAGAGGCTAATAAGAAATAATTAATAGAAAAATATGTATTTTTTATAATTTAATTATGATTAAATTATTTTAAAACTTAATTGAAAGCCATTATCAAATTTCAAAATAAAGGACCATTATAAAATTTGAACGAATCTTGTAAATTGCTGCTTGTGTTGTATAAAAGTTTCATCTCTTAGAGGGAAATTTTTGTATAGTAAAACGGAAAGAAAGTGACATTTCAATTTTATATTAAACTTATTATTTATAAGAGATTATCTTTATTGAATATAAAAATTGGTCTCCATAGACTCTGATTTTCCAAGGGCTTTCTTAAACAAGTCTTTTAAGTGTCCGTAGATCCCAATAAATACCAGCCAGCTATTCCAGGAGTGCAAGAATTTTGTACAAGCAATCAACAACTTGCGCTTCTTCGCCTCTCACTACCTTTGCTTTGACATTAGGAAAAAATTGATATTCAGATCTCCTTCGGAAGCACTCACTACATAATCTGGAGCTTGCCTGAACACACCTATATGTACGTATGTCATCTCAGAATATTTTTCCTCTACTTTCAGCACCTCAAAATACAAGAAATTCGGGGAGTACCATACTTCCTCAAACTTCCATTCCTTCACCATAAGATCTGGAAACTCCAGAGAGTTTAAAATTGGCAGTACAAAAGCAGAGACCCTTCCTTCTATCTCCATTTGGCAGGGACATTCCTGCAAATAGTGTTTGTTGCAGAACGATCTGTTAATAAACATGAAAACTTCATTATAATAATAATAATTTTGAAAGCCTAATCAGGTGCACTTACCTTCAGAGACTGAACACAAGGCTTTATGACTAACATGTTGTGGCATTTGACACTCAATCTTTTCACCTTCTCCAAACTCTCTATTCCTGGAAACTCCCAACTGGTTTGTACTTCTAAGCTCTCCGATGATGTGTAATGTTGCAAACCTTCTATTCTGGAAACTTTGGGGCAATCAAACATTTCAAATTTTTCCAGGAGACTCAGACCTGCAAAAGTTGGGAGCTCGTCTAACTCCTCACAGGCAGATATACGCCGTTGACGAAGGTTTACCGCACCTCCAATACATCTAATGTTCTTCAGCATTTTACAGTCCAACAATGATAGATTGTTAATTGATGTCGGCAAGGTTCTGATCTCCATCAATTGGGCATTCTCAGAAATATCCAGATCCTTAAGATTGGGACAACAATCTTCAGATATGGATATTTCGAACAAACCTGTCTTAGTTAATTGTATAACTTCCAGTTTGTGAAGTGCATAATCCCCTGCTCCCATAGGCAACTCTCTGACGCCTGGACAATTTATTGCTACTTTCCCTAAGAGTTTAAGGCCCCAGATGCAGTGTGGTATATATTCCAATTTCTTGGAACTATAAATGCGGAAAGATGTCAAGCAGGACAAATTTCCAAGGGAAGCTGGTAAGTTAGTCAATAGTGGGCAATTAATAAAAAGATAGGTCAAACAGGACAAGTTTCCAAGAGAAGTTGGCAAGCTGGTCAACAGGTTGCTACCAATTGATAGGCTATTGCGGAGAAGACCAATGTCATTTGGCAAATACTTTAAGCTGGTTTCCTCTGCAGAGAGACTTTTCAAAGACACCTGATTTGTTATTTGAGAAGGCAACTCGTCTACTTCCTTGCAGTGTGAGAGCTTTAAATATTCCAGCTTTGTTATGTTTTCCAGCATGTCTGACCTAAGCTTGAGCTTCTTGCAATATGATACATCCAGAAATTCCAAATTTATCAGATGCTTAAAAGAAACTGGTAGTATCTTCAACTTTGAGCAAAATTCCAAGTTTATATGACGCAGATTTGTTAATTCTCCAAAACGATCTGGTAGTGAAGATAAGTTATAAAATGCTACTAACTCCAAGTACTCCAGAGATTGGAGATCACAAAATTCTTCTGGCAGGCTGCTAATCATAATACAGCAGAATCTGATTCTTTTCAAATGCTTAAGACGCCCTACTGAAGCTGGAAAACTTAGAAACTTGAAGGCAAAAGAAACATTCAGCTCTATCAACTTCAACGGAGGCTGCAGGCAACATATTTTTATTTTAATTATAAATCCTTGAACAATAAATTTATAAGTGTTCTCTTAAAACAAAAACAAAGCAAGATACTTACGTCCACATTGTCTGCCCACAAGTATTCTATGTCTGCCTTAGAAATCTGTGATACAGTTAAACTTGAAAATGGAACCCATGAAGGAAGATTCCTGTGGGGAAAGCTATCCCAACGAAGCCACACAAGGTCTTCTGATAGAAACCCAATTTCTTCTGTAAGTTCATTTCCACTAACAAGAAGAACCTCTGAGCTAAGAGAAGATCTAGGCCGCTTAAACTCTCTCCTCGAAGTACCCACCGACCTCTTCAAAAACAATTGCGATTTCAAAGTTTCGGAACTTATCCCCCTAATCGGCGGTCTTTCCTGAATGGAATGCCAACAATATAGAATGTTAAAAATAAATTTGACTCATTTATAAAAAGATTATAGACAGGCATACTAGTGTCCTACATCCATTGATATTAAATACTGCAGCCAAAGTGATAAAGTTGTTCTCTATCAAGCTAATTGATCATTTGCATATATCAATCCCTTTTACCCGAGAATGTTTGTGAATGTTGAGAATCTGCTGTGGAGACCAATAACGATATGGCGGGTGTGTAGTTGCAATCTCTCTCCTCATATCACGAAGATGATCGTGCATCCGTATTGTTTCCAAACCATGCAGACCACTCCAACCGGATCCATCCCACAATGCAATGGCCACAGCTGTCCCTTCTCCAATGAGAAAACAAGCTACATCCAAAAACATCTCTTGCTCTTCCTTATCCAATACATCGAAGCTTACTTCCAGCCTATTTATGATGTCGGAAGGCAATATTCTTGATATTTTCTGTAGTTGAGATTGCCAGTAATTTTTAGATTTTCTTCCATGTAAGTGTCCACCTAACACCTTTAGAGACAGGGGTAATCCATGGCAAGCTTTCAAGAAACCTGCAACTAAAATTTCCAATCCAGAGAGTGGGAAGGGTTTTAAGAATGCGTGCCAACAGAAAAGCTGCATTGCTTGCAAGTCATTCAATCCACGCATTTTATATGTGGAATAGATATCCCATGATGTAAGGACTCCCAACTCCCTAGTTTTGACAATCACAAGACTGTCAGATCCAAGATTGTTGATATTTGGCAGTAGAGCATCTAGCTGATCTGTGTGATCTACATCATCTAAAACAATGAGAGCACAAATATATCTCAAACGATTTGACAAAATTCCTTTTCCATCTGTTGTTAATTTTTATAACCCAGCAACAGATTAATTGCACAATAAATTCACATAAAGAATTTTATTTATAACAATTAATACAACTGGGTTAATTAACAACTAATAACAGTGGAAGCAAAAATAACAATAAGCCAATCACAAAAAGATAATAACATAGAATTACCTAGGAAACCCCAATGCGGGGAAAAACCTGCAAATGTTGGATCTTCTATTCAGCCTAACAACAAACTTTTCTTTTAGAAATACAATATGAGTTTGCTACAACAATCTTACATTTATAGAGCCTAGCTACTTTACTTAGCGTGCAAGGAAATAATCTTTCCTTGCTTTCTTTGACTTTAATTACACATAAAATCACTCTTGGATTTATCTTATCCTCACAAACTTGAAAATATTCTATTAAAGAATAGAAATCCTGCTGTTGCTAAAAATCCAACTCGAATTGTTTTAAAGCATATCTAACTCGAATTGCTTTAAAGTGATTTAAAGCATATCCAACTCAAGTTGCTTTAAAAAAAAATCCACATCCCACCTTTCGAGCTACAAAAATCAACATTCCCTCTCTAGCGAGGAAGGTGTTCTGCACCACACCCAATTTGTCCCTAAATAATTCAAACTTGCTCTTCATCAAGGCCTTCGTTAGGATATCTGCTATTTGTTCATCCATAGAAATGTAATTGAGCTTCACTATCCCCTTCTCTACACAATCTCTGATGAAGTGGTACTTGATCTCAATGTGCTTTGAATTGTCATGAAACACTGGATTCTTAGAGAGTTTGATACAACTCTGATTATCACAGTAAATGACTGTATGATCCAACTCCTGATCAAAGAGCCCAGCTAGAAGTTTTTGAAGCCAGATAGCCTCATGATCTAGTGGATATTTTCAGTGAAAAATAAAGTGTCTCCAATACTCCTGATTTTAGCACCATTAGAAAGATCTCAACGTCACGATTTCAACGCAACTTGAATGGA
>VDFB02067373.1:0-15524 GCA_007258455.2 Sequoia sempervirens
GATTCTTGTGTTTTGTTGGTTTGTGGAAAAATTCCTAAAAAGTGTGACTGAGGATGGTTGAAATGAGTGAAAAAATGTTCTAAGAACCAGTTTTAAGGCTTATGTGAGTTGGGGTGTGCTTTGGAGACTTGGTTCTTGTTGAAAACAAGAAATTTAGGCCTCCTTGTGGCGTGGGGAATGTGTCCTTTTGTGTCATTTTGATCAAGTGTCATACCATGGGGTTTTGGGGTTTAAAAGTGACCCAATTAAGGAGTCCAAAGCTAGTTCTAATTCTCTAGATCTTTCCTTCAATTTTGTGTTGTGTTGATTGTCCTAGTTGATGGGCTACAAGGAAGACATGCCTAATAGGAAGTTAATGAGTATTGGACTGTTCTTAAGGTTTAAGCCTTCTTGTTGGGTATTAATGAACCATGGTAAGTTGTTGATGATTTTTTCTAGGTTCTAGATGAGTTTGGGTTGCAGGAGTGTGTGCCTAAGTCCTTTCTTGAGACTTTCCTTTATTGGAGACCTATAAGGTGCTTCTAGGCCAGTCATGGAAGTGATGACAGAATGAAGGGTGTTGATTACATTTTTGTGTTGTTTGTCATGTTTTGGCTTGGGAAGGGTGTTTCAAATGTCACCAAGTCAGTGTTTGTAATATGCCTTTGAAAACTCTTGTGGAAGGTAGATCTATCTCCTTGTTTGGGAAGTGGATTGGAAAGGTCCACTTAAAGAGTATTTGAGAGAGTTGTGGTAAGTAGGTTGTTGGTCATCTAAAAGAAGGCTTCCCCTGCTCACTTTGCATAAAAAATGTACAGGAATGGTGATTAAATGTGATTCTATGATCGAGGGAAAATTTTGAAAATTAGGATGGCCAAAACATGATATCAATATGTTAAATATATGTAATTTCAAAGGAGTGGTCTTTGTGTTGATAGAATATCATGAAATGATATAATTATAACGCTAAACATTATTTACTATGTTTTGTATTATAGGGGCTAGATGAGACCATTACAACAGATCGCGTCATACCAAATGAGGACACAATGAATGAAGTGAGACATCAGGTACTCAAATTTTGACTTAACTTAGGAAAAAATGATCTGATGGCTTTTTGTGATATGTCCATATTTTTTCACAGAATTATAGAAATTTATAATGTATTATCCAATCTTGACATAAATTAATGCATGTTGCTGATTATTTTAGATGGAGATTGGAGCAAATACAGAGCTTGAGCATTCAACTAGTAAAAAAACAAGATATGTAAGTGGACATGGACCTAAAAATGTTAAATCACATAGAGGACAGTGGGTGGAAGAGGATATGACAATGGATCCTGTAGACACAACAAATGATTGCACTGAACAAGAGGTTGGTCAAGACTATAGTACATGGGATGAATACTTTGAGAAAATTGTTGTTTGTGGATGTTTTGTCGCGGAAAGAAACAAATTCAAACGAAAGCATTGTACAAAAAGACATTACATATATGATGAGCTTCCAGGCAGTAGTATGACTCCTACAATTGATTCAAATCCAATAGGAATTGTGGTAAGGAATTTCCCAATTTGATATAATTAACATGTATACTTCATTTAAACATTGTTTTATATTATTTAAATGACTAATTTTTTTCTTAATGGATACTTGTAGGATAAAGTTCTTGGCTTAAAGTTTCCTAGATCATTGAATTCCATCCTAGAGGGCAATGATCATTTATCATATGATACATCTAACAAAAATGTGCGCCAATATACCAGCTCGGAAGACGAGGAATTGATGAAAACAAGTAACATAACAAGAATTGGTTTAAAGATGCATAATTTTCTTAAAGACAAGGGGAAGGTGGAATACTTACCCTATGTGAATGAATGTGATGGAGATGATGACTTTCTCCTAAGTTTTAGATCAATTTACAAAGATACATTTGATCGTCAACTATATTGCAGTTGGCCTAGTGATCAACAACTACCTAGAGTGTACAAGGTGTTTCAATTTTGGGGATACAACTACATGATATGAACCTCCAATATTCATGGAGTGAATCTAGACCTATTTATTGTCCAAAATGTACATGTGGGATCTAAACATAGAATGCCATATTATGGTCCATCATATTACAGTGGTGAATGGAGAAGGCTAAAATAATATAAGCCTATCATGTCAGCATATGGTCTAAATTCGAATATGTATACACATCATCTTCAATTGGAAAGTGGAAAAGAAATGAATAAAGGTTATATTATGTATATAGATGGATGTGCATATACATACAAAAATATTGCAAGATTTATAAATAGTAGTAAGGGAAGGGACCCTACTTTAAGACCAAATTGTCAATTTGTTGAGGTCATAAATGATGAAGATGGAGATATGGAAAGAGAGGTTGATAGATTGATAATGATTGAGGCTATTATGGACCTTACCATTGGGGATGAGTTATTTATTGATTACCCCTTCTTAAAATGCACTCTTGCGTGAAAGAAAAGGGAAGAACAAGGTCTCCCTAAGGATGTTCTTAAGGGAAAAAAACCAAAGAATAATAAATGAGTGTGGACTGATATTTAATAAACTATGTTGTCAAAATTGTGTTTTATTTAAATTATCGTATAAAAAAGGTAGTCTATAAAATAATGTTCCATTATTCAATTGATGTATATATGTTCATACAATTTATATTTATATTTTTTAAGCCATATTTGATTAGATTTCTTTGAAATTGATACATTTGTGATTTATCCAATTGTTGCCAAACAATAAATAATGATTGTGTTTGTTGATAGGTAGAAGATGTTGATGAAACACATACTAATACCAAAGATCCAATTGGGTTATTAATATTTGGACGGGATGATCCAAACCATCCTTTAAACAATATTAGAGCAACATTGAAGAGAATACTACCAGCTAAGAAATTTGCTGAGCTGATGAGATCCGCATACACTGATGACATGCCACCTAGCCTTAATGATGATGATCATGATAGTGAAAATGTAGTGCATGAAGAAGGATTGAATGAAATGCTTATAGGTTTCTTTGGGGATGGAAATAATGATCATATGGTTGATAGTAATGATGATAGCGGGGGTAATTACCACCAACATAATGTAGATGATAACAACCTAAAAGACTCCATCAAGCAAGCAACGAAGACACCCGTGTTCAAATTAGGTGCAAGTAGAACCTCAAAACTGGCATGCACATTAATATGATTAGAAATCAAGTCACTATTTGGTTGGTCAGACAAAGGATTCACTACCCTACTAAAGTGAGTTGAAATCTATTTCTTACTTTGCATTGTCAATTGGTGTACATAATTTGTAAACATTCATCAACTTCATTTATATTTCTTCAAGGGGATTTTAAAACCAGATATTGTATATAAACAATCCTACTATAGATTGAAATATCAAACATGTTCATCATAAGTCAAACATTCAATTGATTTAATCTTTGGCAATCTTAAAAGGCACTAAAAACTAAAATATTCCTTGAAGAGAATGTGTTTCCATCAACTTGCAGAGAGGCACTTTTGTTGTTGGTTGAGTTGGGGATTGAATATAAGAAAATTCATTCATGTAAAAATGATTGCATTTTATACAGAGATGAATATCAAAACAAGGTAGAATGCCATGTATGCAAAGAGAAGAGATATCATACATATGTACAAGGTCCTACAATTCCAAAGAAGGTTTTACGCCACATGCCAATTATACCTAGACTTCAATGAATGTTTCGTTGCAATTCACTTGCACAATTGATGGACTGGAATGCAAAGAATAGGAGTAAATATGGATTCATGTGAATTTCGGCCGACTCCAAAGCAATGAAACACATAGAGGAAAAATGGCCAAGAAAATTCAAAGATGAACCCCGTAGTATCAGGTTTGGTCTTACAATTGATGGAGTGTGCTCATTCTCTTTCATGAGCTCAAATTATAGTGTTTTGCCAGTCGGATTGATAGTATACAATATTCTCCCATGGATGAGTGCAAGGTTGCTTATGCTGACTCATTGTTCTGAAACATCAAAGTTAAAACATGGCGTTTATCCAGGCCTTTTATTGATGAGATGCAACTACTATGGAAAGCGGGTATAAGAATGTATGCTATCACATCCCTCCATCGTAAATAGGTCCTTCATGTTGTATGGTGCTGCCACCATTACTCCTGTGATTCAGTTTATTCGGTAAGATAAAAATATTTACGATTATTAACTCATAATTTATTTTCATCCCAACTTTCATATACTTAGTTTTCTGTACCATTTTTTTGATGTTGTCATATTTACTTATCAATTGTATTTCAAACAAAGGGGATATTTGCATGTCCAAGAGATGCAGAACAATTTCATGGTTTTCTAAAGACTCCACATAAATTTTTATTTACACAAAACAAGGTTTTTCTACCACTCAGGTCATATAAGTTCTAGAAATCACCAAGAACTTCAATTTGATGGAGAATTTAAAAATAGGAGTCCTCCCATGCTGACAGGGGTCCAGTGATTGGGCTTAAGAAGTATGAAGATGCCGACTGAAAGCTAGTACTCTTTCGATCAGGTGGATCTGCAATTAAAGAAACCTTCAAAACAAGTTGTGTTGGCCATGCTGGAAAGGAATAAAATGAAATACATATTTTATGGAGTTCCCTCACTGAAGTTATCCCATTAAAGACCGCACCTATTAGATCATATGCACATCTTCAAGAATGTCCCAAATTCTATATTTTGACATATATCAGGAAAAGAGAAGGAAACCTTGTCTTCAAGGAGAGATATTGCTCTTTCGCATACCAAAATTGATAGAAAACATTTGTGGCTAAAGAGGGAAAATGAAACATATGCGTATTGCCCATGGATTTTGAAAAAGAGCCAAAACCAATCCTGGAAACGCTATTTGTTCCCACACAGCACACTCTTATTAAGCAGGTCTTCACTATTGGCTAAAAGTTTTACAAATTGATCGACATATCATTGTGATTCTGAAAACAAAATGATTTCTATAATTTTATGAAGGTATTATATCATCATTTAACATTTACTGGTAACATTGATTAAGTACTAAATATATTTTGATGTTTTGTTGTGTGAGAAAAAATTCATAATGACCTTTTCACAATTTTTTTTGATAGGATATCATGCCATTGGCAATTAGGGGGGATTCTTGTCTTACAACTGACTTAAGGAATGCCATAATTCAATTGTCAACATTTACAAGGTATGTGGTTATACGTAATGTTCATGTGTGAGAGACATAGAGATATTATATTGCATTTTAATTTTTGACTAAAGGTTCATACTAATTTACTATTCTTAGATTAGGTAGGTGACCTCCAAGGAGATCCACAAATGTGAAGTGCCAAAATGGAAGAAGGAAATTGCATAAATTGTATGTGTATTTGAGAAGGAGCTCCCTACAAGTTTCATGAACCTACAAGTCCATTTACTTATACACCTAGTTGATGAAATTGAATTGGCAGGTGTCATATCAACGATGTGGATGTTTTTCTTTGAAAGGTATATGAAAGCTCTAAAAAGATATTTCTGACAAAAGGAACATATAGAGGGTTGCATGGATGAAGGGTATGTATTGAATGAAGCATTTTTCTTCCTATGTCAATTCCTTGGTAAGGATTTTGAAGATGGGCCACACTTATGGGATGAAGAACAAGCATCATATATTATTGATGGAGAAAAACCACAATCTAATGTTGTTCAAATAGAAATTAGTAAGTAAATTCATGATCAAGGTGGTTGTTTTTCTTGCAATCATTAATTTAATCTATAATTTATTTTGTCAAAATTAAATTGTGAAAATTTAGAGTTTGGGTACCAAACATGTTGGAGCCTACGTAATAGGTGTATATTGCCTCCCATACCTGCACCAAAGCCCATTCCTCGGTAATTGCTACGGATCCTTCTAAGGGAAAAATGGATTGACTCTCTCATGATAAAAAGAGGGTGAAGCAAGTTAGAAGTAATGTTAAGACGACAAGAGACAATGGAACCTGGGCGGAATGCTCCACTTTCCACCGGGATCTACTTAGTGAATGGGGAAAAGATTGCACACTGGAATGGGTTACTGAACAAATTCAAAATCAAATAGAAGATGCAGGTATAGATAGATTCAAACATAATAGAAGATGAAATCAACATGTCTAGAGGATGTGAAAGAAAGCTATAGTTGGAATTTTACAAAATGTTGTTTCCTTACAGTTTTGACACTATTAACTATTTTAATATCTATCCTTATATTTTTTTTCACTAAAATAAATGGTCTTTCATAGGCGAGGAAATATCCAGCAATGTGGGCATATGGTCGACATTATCATGTAGAAAGTGTAAATGTAAAGAGAAGATCCTTCAATTGTGGCATCATGGTTGACTTCAAGCAATCCAGTTGATCAAGATCAAAAGATAATAATATAATTGAAGGGAATCTACAATATGTTGGGAAAATAAAAAAAATTATTGAGTTGGATTACCACTCATTTAAATGTTGTATTTTTAAGTGTAGATGGTATGAAGCATTTGAGAGGACACAAAGACATGATACCGATAGTGGATTTTTTTCTATAGATTCCTCATGGTTCCTACAAGAGGATAAGGAGCCTTATGTTCTACCAATTCATTGTGAACAAGCATTTCTTTAACTCAAACAAGAAGCGGTAGTGATCATTAATCTATTAATTCATAGTTTATTGCAAATATATACAAGTGTTTATTAATCAATATAATTGTTATAACATACGTCTAATATATGTATGTCATTCATGTGCAGGTATTTTTCTATGAAGATATTTTAGATCTGAAATGGATATTTGTCATACATTATGATCCAAGATTAAGGCATGTATTTGACAATGCATTAGTGGATACTGAGAAAAACAATGATGGACAACAAAATGAGAGAGAGGGATTAGAGAACATAGAAGAAATTGAAATCCATGATGATGTTGAAGATGGTTATGTTTAGGCACAAGAAGACAACAATATGGATGGTACAAAAAATGATGATCCAAATACATTTGGTAACAATATAGATGGTGTATAGTCAAATTTAAATGATGATGAAGATGATATAGGTCAAGATGGGGATGAAGATTGTGTATATGTATTTATTGTTAATCTAAATGAAAACATAAAACACTAAATGAAACCTTAATCTAAAGAAATTTAAATAAAATTTGAACAAACAAAATTCCTTCAGAGCTGTCCCATTTTTCTCTATCTACAGAGATTCTTTTGAAGCTTGTGGCTCTCAGATTGTGTAAGATTAGCTTCTCCAAATGGCTGCTGCAGAATGAGAATGCAAATGAAGATGAAAATCTATTCTATATGCTGGTAGAGTAAAACTGTTAACGGATATGAACAGGGGCTGTGATTATGCACAGGGGCTGTGAATGAAAGATAACATGATTCTATTGCTACTATGCTATGATTTTATGCTATTGCTATGAAAATACTCTATGAATGCTGGGAATACTGCACCGCCTATAGCTTACTGTCCCCACTAATCCCAGTCCCTGTCTCACCATGCCATCTCCTGAGATTGTCCCAAAAGCCTTGGCAGAATGGAGAGGTTGAGAAGAAAAATGGGGAGGCTGAGGTTGACAGAGCGATGGACTGTTCAAACCCATGGGAATGCCCACGTAAAACAGAAATTTTCTGTTTTGGCAGTTTGTTTCCCGGGAGTTGAAGATAAATCCCCAAATTAAATAAATAAAATTTATTTAATTTAATTTATTGCATTTTGATTTTTGATTTTTGAAAACTATGGAAGAATTAATTAAATATTTTTGGAATATTTAATTGTGATGTGACCATAGAAGAATTTTGAAATATTTAAAAGATTTAATTAAATATTTTTGGAAATATTTAATTATGAATAGATTGTTGAATCGAATTAGAGGAATTTTGAAATGATTTAAAAATGAATATTAGAAGAAATAATTAAATATTTTGGAATATTTAATTGTAAATGATATTTAGAAGAAGAATAATATTTTAATCTTTATTTGAATAAGATATTCAAACGAAGATTATTGATAATTAATATAAATAAATCGCAATGTTTATTTAATTAATTAAGAAATAACATGGAAAAGATGATTAAATAAACTTATTTATTTAATCAAAATGAAAGAATGAAAGGAAATATAAATAAAATTCATTTTAAATTCTATTTATACTTAAATAGAATTGAAGATTTTAATTAAATATTAAAAAATATTTAATTACCAGACAATATAATGTGACCATTTTAAGGTGTATACATTTTGCCCCTCTTTGAAGTGATGTGTTTTACGCATTGCTTCAAAGAATTTTGAATTTTTCCCCAAATGTTGATTATCGAAATGCTGATAAGTATATGCCCCTCAACTACGGAATCGAAAATTCTTTGAGTTTCGTGGATTTTTTTTTTTTATGGATTTTGAAGATGTCGATTCATCGTTCGAAACTAATGATTTGAAGAAATTGATCCGAAGAGATATGAAATGAAAATTTGATGAAGAAATTGCCCCTGCTATGTAAAAATATGATAAAAATGCCCCAATTTTGTGTATTGAGATGCCCTTATTTGATGATGTTTGTCTGATAAATTTGTTCCCAAGGTTGTTGGAAAACAAATAGTAGCTGATAAATTTGCTTTTAAAGTTGTTAAAAACAAATAGTTGTTGATAAGTTTGCTTCTAAGGTTGTTAAAAACAAACATGATTTGATAAATTTGTTTTCATGATGATGAAGAACAAATGATTTGATAAGTTTGCTTCTAAGGTTGTTAAAAACAAATCGGTTGATATGTTGATAAATTTGTTTTCAAAGTTGTTAAAAACAAATAGTCGAATGATGTATTCTAATTGGATTGATTTGATTGATTTGATGATCCATTTTGATTTTAATAATTGTATGATCTTCTGATGTTATTGATGATTTGATCTTCTGATGTAGGAATAGGTGGTGTGAGATCAACAATATATGGGGGTAGCACCTCATAGTGTTTTCATGTGATCATTTTTGATTTTTTTTATTCAGACATTGTATACTTTGCCAGCTTTTGGGAAAATTTATGAATGCAAAATGCAGATTCTAACATGAATGCAAATCTATACTAACCATGCAGGACATTCATACAATATTGCCATTTGGAGAGCTTATTTGTGCTTTTTGTATCATCATAGAGCTTTGAAATGTTGAAAGTTAATACAAGAATCAAAGGGTATGTTAGCACCAGTGATGACCTGAGTATTGCTTTCATGATTTTTATATAGCAAGTTAATACAAGCATCTAGGTATAATTGAACCGAGATGACCTGAGTATTGCTTGCATAAACAGACAAGAGTTAACCCGTTTCCCATGCAAATTCCGAAATGTCATCCATGATACATAGTGGAGCATATCTCGCGACCAATTTGCATAGTACTAATGATTTCCTCGCAAACAGTAGACAAAGAAAAATCATACTCCTTCCTTGCTTTTCTAGTTCAATACATCATTGAATCGCTCTAGAGATATGATAAAAAATCAAACAACCATTCCAATCCTGCTTAAAGTATTTCAAACATTTATTCAGATTAAGATCATCCAATTTGGTCACCATCATTGATATTCTACATGTCGATAGTTGTTTGGATCATGTTGTTTCGATTTTGATTGGTATGAATATGTTTGTGATTGATTTGATATGACGAGGTTGCATTTTGTCAAACTGTTATTTGCCTGTTTGTGATATTATGAAAACTTGTTACCCCTCTCTTGTATGTTTCTGCATTTTGCCCCCAGTGTAAACACAACCTAAAGATAAAAGATATGTACAAATTTCATCAAGCCACGGTGAAACCTAAATATTCCCACTATATGATATGGATAATGAAAAATATAGACATATGATAGACGTGGATGAATGATGTTGAAAGTGAAAATGAGACATAAACTAATAAATGGAGGAACCCATTTCGATCACAAGTAGCACTTGTTTGCCAAGTTTTCACTACTTGTTTTTATTGCACTTTTTCAAGATTTTTCTAATTTTTTATGGATAAAAAAAAAAAACCAATCCTAGGGTAGACATCTAAAGGATAAAAAAAAACCAATCCTAGGGTAGACATCTAAAGGATAAAATAAACCAATCCTAGGGTAGTCATTTTTAAGGATAAAAAAAAAAAAACCAATCCTAGGGTAGTCATATAAGGTCAAAATGAAGCAATCCTAGGATAGACACTTCATTTTTCAATTTAGGTTTAAAATTGAATTTTCTTGTTATGTGAAGCAACATCTTCACTTAGTTAGAAAATTTTATTTTGGTGCTTAATAATTGAACCCTTGTTTGCTTTGTTCTCGGTGATAGGCCTATGCTCTCCCCTTAATTGGGTGATCAAAATGCCAAACTCATCAATTTTCTTTTATGCAATTTACTGTTTTATTAATACCTTGTAGAGAGCCTGCTCTTGTGGGAAAAAGTACTCACCCAAGAGGAACGACTCAAGTGGGTTCAAGCCAAAGCCAGGCTATTCCACCCCACTCTAAAATTTAAAGCAAAATTGGGGAAACCCTCTTTTGACGGTAGTGTGCATTGATAACCATCCCCAAAGCCTTTGTTCTAAAGGTAGGGAGGTCTCTCGAGGGAGTCTATCATTTGCCGCACCGAACGGAAACCCTTATTACGAACCTAGTGTAGTATCTTACCGAGTCAGTATCCAAACATCATCTCAATCACAGTGCAGGGGAGGGAAGAATCTACCCCCAAGATACTCACCATATAACTGCCAAGGATTGTTTGCTCAGGGGATCCAGTATCCACTTCCGTCACTCTGAGTACGCACCTGGAAAAGACAAAAACATGGGCGCCCTTTTGGGGGTGACATGGCTGTGTGAGTCGACGCAGTTCTAAGATGTGGGCTGTTGATTACTATGATGACCTACTTGAGAACTAAGAGTGAGTCTGTTTGAAGTGCTTATCATGTGTAAAACCCGTGAAAACAATTTTTGAACAACATTTTGGTCATACACTTCTTGTTTAGCATAGGGCTTAAAACAACTATTCTACAACTTGCTTGATGTGTTTTCAATACATTAATTTAGTAAAGATCATCTAAAACTCACAATTACATTGATCACACTCATCATTTTTCAAGACTAGGATCAAATCTCAAAATAGTGCATCTTTTCAAACAAGTTTTTGATTATTGATTCAACTTCCCCAACAGGATTCTGATATCCTTTCATCTTGGAAGCCACAATCAAGAGTTAGAAACGTCATTTGATCATATCATAAGATTTTCATCTTATCAGATCAAGACATTATCATTTTTGCACTTATAAACCTATGATCTAAGTCTAGAAGAACATTTCAAAAGTATATGCCTATTGTCCACTTTACAACATGGGTGATAGGGAACAAAATCTTTTTCATAGGTTTCATACTGGGAATAGTTCAAATAATGAGATAACCGATGAAATGATTCAAGAAGTTGAACAGGATCCACAGTTTCACATAATTTTGGACAAGATGTTAGAGCGAGATAAAGAAGGCTACTTTCTTTTCTTAGCAAACCAAGGTGCCAAATTGCCCTCTAACTACAATATGGAGAAAATTAAGGAAGATCCTGAAAAGACTAAAACTCCATTAAATGATCTTAGTAGTTTTCCCCAACAAACAAGAGCACTCCAAAGGAAAATCAAGGAAATACAAGGGGGCACAACTATGAAGTCCTTTGACGGAAATATGAATGTAACCTCTTCTCCTCCAAAAGCAACATCATCCAAATTCAATGTTTTTGAATTTTTGCAAAGGTTACATAAGAAGCCCAAATCTAAGCCCTCAAATAAAATTGACCAATCCTATCATGTCATGCATTTATCTTCATCCCCCATAATTCCAAATGAACCTCATGATTCTTTCACTCAAGATAACGATTTCATTCAATCATCTTCTTCTATCATATCCTTTACATCCAATGATTCTACACATCTTGATCAAAACATTCTACAAACCCTTCCTATCTTTGATCAAGATCCCATCTCTCAAGGACCATATGATGATCCCCTCCTTTCATTATTCACCCATGATAATCCTCTTCCATCTCAAGAGACAAACGTTCTTCCAAGTTCTTCTTCGTCATCATCTAATCAATCCATACCATCCCATGATTCTATTGCATTACAAGAGCATGATATTTCTTCCATCCTATCTAATGATGTCTTACCAATTGATGATCAAGATATGATTTCTACAAAATTTCATGATTCCCTTCCTCATCAAGATCAATATAATCTTCCATTCAAGGATACCCTTTCATCCCATGAAGATGATTATCCTCCTCATGATCAAGATATTCCTTTCATACCATTTCATAATCCTTTTCCAAGTCAAGATCAAAACACCCCATCATCCCCATGTCAAGAGCCTATTACACCTATTCACATTATCCATGAACCCCACACCTATAAATTGGGATCCTCCACCTTTCTTCATTCTGGTTTACTTCCAAAACCTATCTTCTCATCCATATCATATCCTCTTCACAATGGACTCGCATCTTGTTTCACAAACAATACATATCCCATTGGTAAACGAATGTGTGAAATTATGAATTACAAAGGAAAAGGTTTAGGTCTTCATGAGCAAGGTATCCTAGAACCCCTTTCTATCCAAACACATCCATATTCTTATGGCCTTGGTTATACACCTCATACTCAACCTAGGTATCCTAGTCCATCAAACTCTGCATCCATCCTAGGTCCTTATCCTAGTCCAATAAAAACACCATCTATCCTAGGTTCTTATCCTAGTCCAATAAAAACACCATCTATCCTAGGTCCTTATCCTAGTTCATCAAACCATTCATCTATCCTAGGTCCTTATCCTAGTTCATCAAACCTTCCATCTATCCTTGGTCCTTATCATTCCAACCCTAGCTCATCAATCCTTTCATCCATATTAGGGTCCCACATTTCTCCATCTCCTATTCTTCAAGAACAACAAAAACACACATCCTTGATCCACTTTCAAAATTCTTCCTTCATTAACTCATCCATCATACCTCCATATCATTCACCTCAATCCACCCCTCCCATTGCTCTTGGAAGCAATTTGGATGCTAAATATGAAAAGCTTATATATCAAAATCCACATGTATCAAAGGATCAACATGTCTCCTCGAAGAGTCATGCAAAAATAAAAGAAAATTTGATCCAAAAAATCAAAAAGCAATTTTCAAAGGCCACAAAGGCCCATCAAAGAAAAAGCAATTTTCAAAGGCCACAAAGGCCCATCAAAGCAAAGGCAATTTCCAAAGGTCACAAAGGCCCATCAAAGCAAAAAGGAAATTTTCAAAGACCACAAAGGTCCATAAATCAAAAAGAAAAATTTCAACGACCACAAAGGTCCACAAAGAAAAACTCAAAGTCAAAATTCATGTGGATTCCTAAAAGTCTCATAGAAGCAATAAAATCTAAATTCGCATCCAAATTTGCTAATCCAAAAGTTTCCTCCAATTTTCCATCTAATAACCTATCACCTTCCAAATCCATTTTTCCTCCATCACTCCATTGCCCTTCAAGGTGTGTGTCAATGTTGATCTTTCCAACTTTTCCATCTATCCATCAACAGGTTTTCCAACCTCCTATCCATTATCCAACATTCACCCCCCATCATTCTCCTTTAATCCAAACTTTTGCATAAGTCCTTAGATTCTTCCATCATATCATTAATCTACCAACATTTAGGATTCTAATTTCCATTGCCATGGTTTATTAGAGGGATATTTGGTTGTGAAACTTGATGCTTAAGTCCTTCCTCCATCTCCCTATCATCCATATCATATCTTCCATATTCCTCTCGCACTCTACATTTAGGGACAAGTTTCATCCATCTTATCATTCATGGTCATTTCTATGCCCATTCCTTACATTTCCACCTTTGATCTTGACAAGGTTAAGGATCTTCTTGAAAATCATACATCTTATCCTATTCACTTCATCCAAATCTTCAATACCATATCCTTTGTCATGCATCTTCTCTTATATTGTGGGGAATCTTGTTCCTTCAATTAGTCATATCATCTCATTTCATCTTAAAAGTCCTGAAAAAATAAAATAAAATCATAAAAAAGTCCTGAAAAAAAAATAAAAATAAAAAAAATCACGAAAACTCAAAATTTTATCGATTCATCGTTCGCGGGGGCATATACTTATCATTATTTCGACAATCAACATTTGGGGCAAAATTCAAAATTCTTTGAAGCAATGCGTAAAACACATCACTTCAAAGAGGGGAAAAATGTATACACCTTAAAATGGTCATATCATATTGTCTGGTAATTAATTAAATATTTTTTTAATATTTAGTACAAAATCTTCCGAATTCTATTTGCTGATAAATAAATTTAAATAATTTATTTATATTTCTTCATTCTTTCATTTTGATTAAATAAATAAGTTTATTTAATCTTTTAAAATATTCATTTCTTAATTAATTAAATAAACATTACGATTTATTTATATTAATTATCAATAATCTTCGTTTGAATATCTTATTCAAATAAAGATTAAAATATTATTCTTCTTCTAAATATCATTTACAATTAAATATTCCAAAATATTTAATTATTTCTTCTAATATTCATTTTTAAATCATTTCAAAATTCCTCTAATTCGATTCAACAATCTATTCATAATTAAGTATTTCCAAAAATATTTAATTAAATCTTTTAAATATTTCAAAATTCTTTTATGGTCACATCATAATTAAATATTTCAAAATATTTAATTAATTCTTCCATAGTTTTCAAAAATCAAAAATTAAAATGCAATAAATTAAATTAAATAAATTTTATTTATTTAATTTGAGATTTATCTTCAACTCAGGGAAACAAAGCGCAAAAGCGAAGAAAATTAAATTTCTACACGTTTACGTGCTTGAGAACTGTTCAAATTAATTTGAAACGAGCTCCATCCTTCTCTCCAACCTCTCAACCTCCCCATTTTCTTCTCAACCTCTCAATCTCTCACCATTCAAACTTACCAGACAATCTCACAGCCGTAGATTCTTGCCAGCCGGGATTGAGCCTGCAAAAAATCTATAAATACAGCTGTCGGGAGCTCCAAAATCATATAGAATTTTAAGCAAGTAAACTATAGGCAAATTGCATAGTATTCCCAGCATTCATAGAGTATTTTCATAGCAATAGCATAAAATCATAGCATAGTAGTAATAGAATCATGTTATCTTTCATTCATAGCCCCTGTGCATAATCACAGCCCCTGTTCATATCCGTTAACAGTTTTACTCCACCAGCATATAAAATAGATTTTCATCTTCATTTGCATTCTCATTCTGCAGCAGCCATTTGGAGAAGCTAAGCTTACACAATCTGAGAGCCACAAGCTTCAAAAGAATCTCTGTAGATAGAGAAAAATGGGACAGCTCTTAAGGAATTTTGTTTGTTCAAATTTTATTTAAATTTCTTTAGATTAAGGTTTCATTTAGTGTTTTATGTTTTCATTTAGATTAACAATAAATACATATACACATTTTTTT
>VDFB02067374.1:0-10357 GCA_007258455.2 Sequoia sempervirens
AATCCTAGGTATTTGGCTGATTGTATCTTGAAAATCTTCTTGTTTTTCCAATTGAAATGGTTGAAAACTGCTTTCAATTCTTGTAGTCAACTCTAATAACATGCAACTATCATACACCATGAAAGGATCTTGATAATCTGTTGCTTTGTGGATTGAAACTTCCCAATGAGGGCTGAGAGTGGTGTGGGGACCCACAGAAGAATAATAAAATTTTAATTCATCTTGGGCCGTTTTGAAAAGAAATGAGTACAGATACAAGGGAACTGTTTGCCATTCTTCCGTGTTTCTAGAATATTAAGGTCAATTTTTTTTTATTGGGGTCGGTGAGGCAACATTTTTGAGGCGTCTCTGCATCCCCAAAATGTCTCTGATATGAGGATGTGTAAAAATGTTGGGGATGTGTCCCTAGAGAACATAGTAAACATATACATATTTATAGCCTAAAATAAAAAAATAAATTAGATGCAATATACATATTTCCTGAGATTCTTAATGTATAGTAATATTATAAGGCTTATACAATATTAATAAAGTTAATATATAATACTATAACATAATGAAAAGTTATAAATATTAATAGCATGAAGTTTCCACAGTCCATAATCAATAAGTGCTGAGATTTCAGGATTGCAACTGTATGTAATCTTTTTTGCATCAACGTTTTGGATCATATTTCATGATCCATCATCAGGATGTTGAGCATAGAGAATAAGAGACCATGGATCATGGAGTATGATCCAAAACGTTGATGCAAAAAAGATTACACACAGTTGCAATCCAGAAATCTCAACATTTTAGTTATAAATATAGTTAATATTAATAATTAATAAATATAAATAAATTAATGTTAAAAATCAATAACGCACATAATTATTAATAAAAATGTCTTTCATTCCTTAGGAAAACTTAGTCTTTCATTCCTTTGTAAGACGATATGAATGAATAGCTTACAATCTTCTATCTTGCTCCTACCTTTATATCAAATCTGCTAAAAATCTAATCTTCCAAAAATCAGCTTTCATTACAAAAGAATTATTATCACTTATGGGAATGAGATGGAAGATAGGTCTAAATCACTAATTCATTTCTACATTTTATTAGACTTATTTAGCTAAATAAAATATTTTCACTTTAATCACTAAAGTGAAATGCAAACTAGATTAACTCGAACCAATTGAACTTATCCTTGCTTCTTCACACTGAACCTATGTAAAAGTTCCTATGTGAGCTAAAAACACTACACTCCCTCTTAGTGAGAAAGGAATTTTGTGCCAACCCAAGTTTGTCTCTAAAAGCCTCAAACTTCCCTTTTGCTAAGGGTTTGGTTAGAATATCAGCTACTTGTTGATCGGTGGAGATGTATGTAATGTCCCCATTTTAGGGTTATCGTTCTTGCAATTGGAGATGTCTTTTTGGGTTTGTGTTTGCCTGATCAAAGGGGTAATTTAAGGTTATCAGTGAGCTCAAATGGTGTAGAGGAGTTCTACGATGCTCTTAGATGTTATTTCCGATTTTCAGATTGGGCTCCAAGATTCTTGAAGAGAGCGTCTATTTATATTAAGTCACACGGTCAACTTTGTTCATCATTATTCTTCATCGGGATCACTCCAGTGCAACTAGTTTCCGATTTCGTTGCATTCCAACAATTTCCGCAAAATGAGTATTAATGGTTTTATTTTATTTAACTAAGGTTGCCAAATATTAATTTAAATATTTAAAAAGGCCCTTAGTGTTATAGCTCATTGGAATCGGGATGAAATGTTTTGAATCATGGATGTATTAAACAGGGACCTTTTATTTTATTTAATTTACTAAGGTTGCCAAATATTAATTTAAATATTTAAAAAGGCCCTTAGTGTTAAAACTCGTCGGAATCGGGACGAAATGTTTTAAAGCATGGATGTATTAAACAGGGACCTTGCGTGTCAAAATATCATTATTTTTGTAATGTCCCCATTTTCCATCCCGTTGTTATAGGAGCTTAATTAATTAATTAATTTAATTATTTAATGTTGCTTGGCTAAAAGTGCAATTATAAAGGTAACATTAAATAATTATATTAATGAGGTGAATAAAGTGTCACCATGAAATATTTAAAAGGATATTATAGAGTATTTTAATGTCACTTTATAAAAAGGTGTTTTGGCGGGAAAACCTTAAAGGGTATTATAAAAGGACTTGAGAGCTCATTTTCTCATTATGCAAACATTATTATTTGTTTGGTTTGAGAGCTCAACGTTCTGGTGCTTGAGGACGGAAACCCTCGAGTCTGCGGATTTGGACGAAAATCCAAATCCTTTTATAGGCAGACTTACTTCAGGATTCATGTTTGGACGTCAATGATCGATTCATTGATTTGCAGAAATTTGTGGGTCTCGTTTCGAGACAAATTTCTAGGATTTGTTTTCTATCAAGGTTTGGAAAATTTACAGAATTGAGATTCTAGAGTTCCAGGTATATATTTATTGGGGCTCCAAGGTTGGAATCTGAGGTGATAAAAAAATATTATATAATTTCCAAAACCTATATATTTATATCTGCTCCAACACTGTCACAAATTGCAGATTTAAATATATATTATAGGTTGTGGCGTCAAAACTCACTAGGGCTAGTGATTGAAACTTTGGCATTGCCGTCACCTATTTTATATGGTTATTACTTTGTGTCAAGAATCGTGGGGTTTTAAATAGCTGCCATTCATCAAATATACCAATCGCACCACTTACTATACCTGCAGCCATACATATCAAACGTGGAAAATAAGACAAAGGGGGCAGATAGGACAAATCTGCAGATAAGACAAGATTGCAGATATAGAAAAATAAAAAAAGGTACACCAGTTTGGGAAAAGTTTTGATCAAGTGAAGAGCAATATTTATTTAAAGATTAATTAAGGAGGCGTGATAGTTATTGAGCAAAACATGAGCATACAGGGAAAAGCGTGGCCTCCAGATTTATCTCATTTCACCAACGCCCTGTATTATTTCTGATTGTTGAGCTTTATCATTCTACCATTCCCAGGTTTGGGCATTTCACAATATCATTTTGTTCAAAGTAACTTCTGATCAGAATTATCAGAATATTTAAGCTTGTGTTCTCAAACGAAATTCTGAGTATATCAAACTTGTAATCAGATTATAAATTATGTTATAATTGATAGTGCATTTGGGTATGGATTAAGTTTGAAAATATAGCTTGTGTGGGGGAACTTTAGCATTCAAACTAGGTTGGTTTCAAACTGGCTATCAAGTCTGAGAACAATTTCTATTTGCATCTTTTAAGCTTGTAATACTCTCAAATAACCTTATTGTAATCTGCTGTTCAAATCTGAGTGTTGACATTGTATAAAGGATCAATATTAAAGCTCAGAAAGTATTGTCAAAGTCTGAACTTTGTTACTGTTCATGTATTGTAATGTTCCATCAAATATAGAACATTGAAATTCTGATATCAATTATTGGTTGAAGCATACTTTCCAGTTTGAAGTTCATCTTTATATGAGTGGTAATTATTAGTTTGATAAAATGGTACATCTATCAAATTGAGAAATCAACAAAACTTCATACTATCCAGAAGGGATCTTCCAGTGGTATCAAAGTTGTGCATCTTGCCAGCCTGAGGGTGATCAGTCAAAAGAAAAATTTCAGTTTGCTCTTTGAGAGACCAGCACTTGTCTATTTCAGTGGCAGCTGATAATCAGTTGGGAAAATGAAGTCTATAGAACTCATGGCAGAATTGACAAAGGTCTTTCAGTACAATGATGGGAATTTGACAAAGCTTCTACAACATCTTGAAATGTTAGATCCTCTTTTTGCAAAGGAAAAGAAATCTAACACTAATATAGAGGAAAAAAGAAAGGAGGACGACTTACAAAAAGATAGTAGCAAAAATGATCTTCGGAGAAAGAAACTTTTCTTTGTATGCAAAGAGGCTTGGGAACCTAGCCATAGGTGTTAGGATCAAGGACAAACTTCGGCATCCATGGAGTTAGGAGGAAGGAAGGAAGCCGAGGGATGTGTTGATGTGTGTGTTTTTGTGACGCACCAAACAATAGGGAACAAAAATAGTTTAGGGCTACTCTATTCTCTCTTGATCAAAGTATTCCGTGTGCTAAGATTGCGAGATAGATCACACGTTCAACTCCAAGGTTCCTTAAGTGCGAATAGACCCAATTTGGTTGATGTGTATTGCTGTGTTCTTACGAGGGGACTTACGTAATTGTTCAGATTTCTTGCAGTTAGCAGCTAATGTATGATTTTGAAGGGGATTCTTACGTGTATGATTTGGCAATATAGCTCGTTTTCCTAAAACTAATCAGAAATGTACGGAAAGTAAAAGGGTGCAAGGCCTAAGAAACTTATTCTACTCTAAATGCAGGATATGTGGGGCTTCATTTCAATAGACTTCAACCAGATTTCACCTAGCCTCACGTCGGACAGCTTCAGTAAAATCGGTGCAATCTTCAAGGGAAATAGCAAAAGATGTTCAAATTATGACTTAACATGCATACACCATCACAACAACGCATATAAGCATATAAATCACAATTGAAGTTAAACACAAAATAATCTCCAGTCGACCACACAAGGCGAACTTGTCATCAACAAGCCGTTAGTGGTATGGAATCAAGCGAAGCTATCTCAATAAAACACCACACACCAAAGTAAGTTACTTGCATGAAATTAAGCTACTTGGATACGAAAGGAAGAAGAGACCTTGCTAGCAGTTCATGACAAGACGAATTCCATCATCAATGAAAAGATCTATTATCATGAAAAGTGTTACACAACAATCTCCCAAAAGTTTTCAAAGAGAAAACTTTCTTTCTTCTCCAAATTATGCAAAATGCTCTACAATGCTACACTATCTAGCTCTAATGCTAATGCTCTCCCAATGTATACTGTCTACTATTCCAATGTCTAATTCTAATGAATTACAAATGAGGGGGACTCCCCCTTTTATAGCTAGCCAAGTCCCAAAAGACGGCTAGGGTTACAATCAATAGAGTGGCCAGAATCGTGCCACCTCAGCCCTAACCCTAAAAACTGCCAGAATAGGGAGTGGCACATTAAATGAATCAAAGATTCCCACTCACTCCCAAAAATAGAAAAGGTAATAAATGCTCCACATTCAATCTTCTAGAAGATCTAGATCGATAGTGTGTTCCCATTTGACTTCTCTCACATTTTGCCAACTCAACAAATCTGCTAGAAATCGGCCTCAACCTCGAGAGCTGAAATGATTGGAACACAATCTAGCGAAAACTCTAACACCGTGGTGAATGCTCATTACCTCGTACAAGATTTTCTCCAAGCGTAAGGAGTCTGCGTGTTACGATCAAAGTGGAATGTAGTAATATTCACCGAGAAATCATCCTGTACAAAGGTCTTAATGTCTGCGAAGAAAGGCACCAGCAAACCCCTCAAATTATCAAAACTTATCTCATCTGGATTCAGCCGCCTAGCAAATATGGCCTCAAAGGTGTTCTGAACTCCATCTATGATGTTGGCCATAGCCCTATGTACCTTGGCTGAATCCGCCTGTGCAGCATCGAAGAAGCCACGCCCTGTGATAGCCGAAGAATACCACCGAGAGAAATCATATCGGTCATTCTCACGAGATGGCCTCTCCATCAATCAGCTTAGCACAGTAGCACATGCCTCAGCAACACCTCAAGACGCTGGATCACCTTACTCTGATAGATAGAGGCATCGCCCCAAGCATGATCCACAGCATCCATCCGTGCCAAAATAGTAGAGGCCTGTTGAAAGGCAGAGGCAAGGTCCTCCATAAATTTCTCTGTTTCAGCACGAACTCCTGTGACCCACTTATCTGCCTCCTGTGCCATTCTCCCCAACTCTACTAAGCCGCTGATCGACTCTCTAGGAATATCTGCTGGAGGCTCTATCACTGGTACATCCTGCCCTCGAGAACGAGACAACTGCTGAACATATCCAATCAAGGCCTTGTGTTCTCGTTTCAACCTTTTGTATTTTCCCTCTTTCTTGAACAACCTATCCTTGAGGGCGAGGAAGGAGTTATCACACTCCTCAACAATCTGAGCACCAGTAGGGCGTCCCAAATCCAGAGTGGTGACCACATAATTCTCAGGAACTGCTTCATTCCGGTCACACTCAACTCGTGGGACAGCAACGTGAAGAGTACGAGAGCCATCCTCCTCAATGGAGATCTTCGAAAATTTTCTTGCCTTCTTCGGTGGAGGTGCACTGATCCGGTTCAAGAATTCTTCCATTTCAACCGCTGGATCAAGCTCCTCACTAGGGCTTCTTCTCATTCTATCTTTGAGCCAATCGGGCACCTCATACTGTATGTCGAAGGGCTGCTGCTCCTGTGCCTCAACTTCTCTAACCTGTTCAACCTCTTCATCATTCTGGCGAGGCTCATCGTCCTCAAATTGTTGAGTATCACGACACTATATCATCATCATCACCATGTCGTTCATGGCCGCCTCTAACTCCTGCTGGCCGGGGTGTAATAGTCCCTCGTCATCCTGGCGATCAATCGGCGAGATGCGTTGACACTCAGCCAGCCCGGCTCCCTCCATTGGGTGAATCATCACACTTCTGGGTACTGATTCACTGCGTGGCTTCGATCAGCAAATAGGACACCTCACAGCAAGCTTGGAAGCGTGTCTCAAATGCTGCCACTATGACCTTCGTGGAGGCCTGCGAACTATTTCCTTCTTCGGACTGGGTAATCTGTTTCTTTCTTCGTGGTGGGCATCTGATCTCCCATCAAGTTGTAAGTCAAAGCAATTGACCTACTTTCATCTGTTAACCCTCTGTCAACCCCATGCAGTGGAATGTCATAGCGGGATGGAGAGTATCAAATCAGCAACCTCGGGCACCGACCAATCCTATGAAGCGGAAGTGGGTATCAGGAGGAACAGGCTGCATGATGCGGATGAAGACAACATCCATCCTCGTGGCAGTGGGAGGCTGGGTTACCTCACTCACGATGGTGTCGTGGCCAGAAAGCATTCTCTTCCTTGCTTCGATCTCATCCCTTGCGTCATGATAATCTTCTATGGTGGCCTTATGTTTGAACTCCGGCCGAACCCAATTGATGTTGCCAGTGTACGGGTGTGAGTCAACATTAGGCCTAGTGTGATGTGAGAGTGGTAGGGGTGAAGCTCACTCTCAGCTTCTCTAGCTGCCTGCATTGAAGGACACACCTCATCCGAGTTGCCCATCACAATTGGAAATTCTATCCCTCCCCCCTTCTTCTTCTTTTGGATTTTATCAAAGGCAAGCAACTGTCTAGATATCTCTAGCATTATTATTCTATCTGTCGGGTACTTAGGCAGCCTATATGGATATGAGGAAAAACCTTGCAGCCTAATGTATGAAAATCTCGGAAACTGAATAAACCAGCACCCATACCTCTCAATTAACTCCTGGGCTTCCTTCGAGATTCTGTGTTGCAATCGCTCCTGCAGCAGCCTCGTGATATACATGGTGAATGAATCGTTGACACGTTTGTAGTGGGTTGTACTTGACAGGTGCAACTGTGGACATGCATCATAAATCTTGAATTGATGAGAGCCACATCCAACAGGCTCTTTGTAAGAGATCCCCCTGTACTTCGTCATCCGTGCCAACATATAAATAAGGTAGGAGCTCATGTAAAACGTTTTAGTCCTCCTCAAGCTCAGGAGCTGCTCATGTATATTATCGCTGATCATCTCAGCCCAATTGACATAATCCTTGCCTTCTAGCACCACGTTGATGTAGTAAAACATCCAAGGCTCAAAAATGTAGGACTGTGGGCAACCACCAACCCTGCTCAACATCATGATAAGATCACAGTATTCTTGTTTCAGGTCCTCCGCTATGATCTGTTTCGGCAACTTCGCACGAGAAGGCTTGGGAGTGCTCATCCAGTGGGTGTTAATTGTGTCCATGCACCTCTCGAATGCAGAAGCATACATTCGCTCCGCTCGCTCCCTGGACTTGTAAATCATATTCCTGTGCACCGGGATCCTGAAAGCTTCACCAATGGCTGCCGGAGTAAGGTTGGCAAGCACTTGGCCATCTGGTGTCGTGATCGACCGATGTTCCTTCTCGTAGCAATTAGCGCACTCCATTATCAGCTCCGAACAGCGTATGGTAGGCGGAAAACCAGCCATTTGCATATAATCGCACTGGGGCGATGTTGTCGCGAAAGTGACGAGCCGATGGCTTCAATTCCAAGCGGCTGTTCAGGTCTCTCCAAGTTGTGGTCCCGAGGTTGGTGTCACATCAACTTGCCGGTACAAATGAACTTTGATTACGGCATGAGCGTTTTTGCTTTCGGCTTCTTGATCACAGCTTGTCTTGAGGCACCATTGTCTTTTCCGGTTGTCCTTGCTTCAGCCATCTGCAACATAACAAACATTCATCAGCAATTAAGTTTAATAAAATAAGGCATTGTACAGGGGCTGCAGTCGAATTCTAGAAGCTGCAATAACTCTCGTGTTTGCAAACCTCAGCTTCTTCTCTTGAATTTCAATACTTAGAACAGATTTCTAAGTAGACTTTGATGGCTTCACTTCACTATCAGCAATCAGCAATTTCAATAATTTCGTATCAGCAATCAGCAATCTCACACTTTGAAAACTTTCAGCAACTTACTTCACTCCAAGGCGCCCTCTTCAACTGGCAACTTCAACTAAGCTCAACCAAATTTCAGCCACTAGCAAAGTTTTACCTCCTTCAAGCTTTCAGCAATTTCTTTAATCAGCAAGGGCGTACCTCCCTCAGCAACTTTAAGGCGTCCTCTTTCAACTCTCAGCACAAGCAACCTCAAGGCGTACCTCTTCAGCAACTTGCACTCCTCAGCAAAATTTCGAATTCCTTCAAGCCTCAGCAACTCACTGCAATGCTTCACTCTCAGAGCAAGTTCGACTTCTTCAGCTGTGAAAACAAGTGAAAAACTTCTCCATTTTATAGCTAAAATTTGAATTCTAGAAGAAGTTAATTTTAGCCAGTGCCATTAAACTCCACTACTCCACTTCAAGAATTCGAATTTTCCCTCTCTGGTGTTTCTGACACTTGTCTCCAGTCGTCGGGAATCTTATTCTTCTAGAAACTTGACTTTGACTGGCGTTTTTGAATTCCTTTTTGAAAAATTTTAATTTAAATTCATCATTTTTTTACTCACCAGCCGGGGCTCTGTTACTGGAATTTGAATTTTAACTCCTCCTCTGCTCTGGAAAATTCATCCTCGAAGAATTTAATTGAAATTATCTAGGCAATTTCTCTTGAACTCATCATTCGAAGAAAATTCATCTTGAAAGCTCATTTTATTCGTTTTTGCCTTAGAAAATTTAAAGTTCTCCCTTAGGAAAATTCACAATTTGAGCACTGATTAAATTCTTCACTGAAAAAGTGTCGGCGAAGCTCAAAAGACTTGGAAATCCATTCATCATCACAAATGTTCAATACCCAGAAGCAAATTTTCTTCAGAACGCCTCGAATCCATGGGTACCCAACGAACGGGTTCATTTAATTTTTCAATTTTGAACCTTAGAAAAATATCATTTTCATCATTTAAATTCATTCTTCGCCTGTGATCATCCTGTGTTGCTATGACTTCTTGAAAATTTTGAATTACCTTGCAATATCATCGTCTCTGACTCCACTGCTGATAAAATTTGCTCGTGCTCCACAGAGAGATTTATCATCTTGGGGCTCTAGGCGTATTTTCCAAGGGGAAAAAATTTGCCTTAGAAAATATTTTTATCATCTTGCATTTTGAAAAATTTCCCTTAGAAAGTTATTTGATCATCTGCCAGTGAGAAAAAAAAATTTATCAACTTCATTTAGAAGAATTTTATTCGTCGAGCACACTTTACTTCTCACTTCACACTTGAAAGGCAATTCTATTAAAATTTCTAACGCCTTAGAGGAGTTCTTCAACACTTAGAAAATACTTCACTTTTACTACTTGAGGCGCCTAGCACTTGCCATTTATTTCCACCACCTTCAAATATTTCAACGCCTTAGGAAATATTTCTAACACCTTATAACTCCCTTCAAACATTTTTCAACACACACCACGCCTTAGAAATATTTCCATCCTTTAGGCTTTAGGCGCCTAGCACACACATGAGGGAAAATCACGCCACACATACCTTTACCACCTCACACGTCCTTGAAAAATTCTTTAACACCTTGAGCGCCTAGCATTTACACCTTTCACCATGCTCTGGTAATATTCTTCACCTTAATTACCACCTTTATTTACCTTTCACATCCAAACATGGGCGCATTTCTATGTAGGAGGAGGATAAACTTGCCACCACGTCCCTTGTGACCTTTCAACTTCCCGTTTTCGTCTTGACATGCACAAGTTT